>JAJOOO010025738.1:0-27601 GCA_029582685.1 Solanum piurae | reverse complement strand
TCAATTGTTGTGCAAAGCTTGTTTGTGTATGTACAGACATCAGTTTTCTGAATTGCAGTTCTTAACATTAGTTTTTCATTTCTATACCCCCCCCCCCCCCCCACACACACAAAGTCCACAAAAAACTTTTTTTCATTTGAGACCTATAATCCTAATCGTTTGTCTAATTTTGTTATTCCAGTTGATAAAAACAAAGTATGATTAGTATTTTCAACCAAATAAAAGTTAGTCATATCATGCTATTTCACATTTTCTCCCCGTTCACTGCATCATTTTGGCAATTACATTATATATATTTTGTATCTTGATATGATTTAAGTAGAATACATCTGTCTTCATTATGCTAGAAACTGAGTGAAAGAAAATGTTGTCCTTTCCTTTCATCATTCCAAATCGAGGGTGGATGATCTTCTGTATAAGGGCATCAAAAACTGACTTGCGAATGTTCTGCAACTCACCCAACCTATCCATGAGTTTGAGAGTTGGGTTGGTATGCTTTCTAAGGGCGGTGGGATGGGGTGTCACTTAGAGGACCAACCAGTTTGACCCATAGGCATGTTTTGGTAAACACAGTTCTTGATATCTAGCCTCAACAATCAGCTGCTGCATGGGTGTTGCTTGGATTTTCATTCAAGACTCAAAACCCTTAATATTTGCTCAATTCTGTCTATTGAGCTTGTTCTCTAACTATTTAGAGCCCCAATCTTTCAATCACCCACTCCCTGATTCAGGGACTTCTCTTACATCTTATCTCCACATCTTATTCTATCTAATTTGATTGTTATGGTTGATTTCTAACTTTCTTTCCTTTTCTTTCTCTCTTTCAGTTGCAATTATTTTCTTTGTTAATGATTAAAATTTTCCAAGGATCCAAGCAGAGACTTCATCCCATTTTCTTAGCCTGCTAGGTGCCCTGAATTCTTTTGAAAGATGGTTGTACATTTATAGCGTTGTGGAATATAGGACAGGGTTTAGTAGTGGCCATAATAGTATTATGAAGTTTTTCCCTCTCCTTATGCTTTCAGTTTAACTGTGCTCAAGACACTGGATTTATTGAATTCGATTTTTCTCTTGCTGATGAAAGATGAAAAGCCTTTTTTCTAACAAGTATCAAGAAAAAATGTCAGAAATGAGTGAAAATCACTGTAGGCTTGGTTAAAAAGGATTGTTACTTCTCCAAAGAGTTGGGCAGGCTCAGTTGAAACTCATATTTCCCCAGCCCAAGTTATCATGGGCCCCAACTTTTGCTTGAACCGTTCCAACCCTCACATTTGGCACCTACCTCTTAGTATAAAAATTAGCTTATAACAATCATGCTAGAACTGCTATGTGATTGAACATGTGAAACTATTGTGGTCACTTTCTTCAGTTGTTGACATTAACTAGAGGTGTTTCAACTTTATTTATGCATGGAGTTGCGGAGTGCTGGAGTATAATTTTGAGATGTATCTTGGATTATCCTGGAATAGTTTTATTGTGGATGCATAGAATATGATGTAATGAATAAAAGTGGTGTCAAGGATGTAGAGATAATGTGAAGTTTTAATGCCCACACAATCATAATATCTAAGAGAATATATTCCTCAACTCATGTTGACCGAGCATATTTATATGGTGTTTGCGTCCTTCAAAAAATATCTTAATTAGGTGAAATATTCCTCTAGTATGAACTCTTTGACAGTTTTAACTTTCTAGTCTGACCGTATCCGGTGTGCTCCTTTCCCATCAATTGTCTTGAAATTATAGTTATAAGAGATTTTGACAAATCCTGCAAATCTTGTATCCTTTTACTGATTTTCAGTAGCCTTGATTTAGTTTCTCTTGGTAATAGCGCTTTGCCTTTGTAGAAATCTGCAGTTAGGCCCATGCATGCTCCACAGAGCTATTCACCCTCAGCTGCATATGTTGGGTCTGGTGCTCCTTCTTCAATGTATATGGGTGTAACACCATATGGTGGTTCTTTGTTCAATGGACCATCCATGCCAGCCTATGACGTTCCCTTTGCTGGAGGTTCAGCTTATCATTACAATTTTGGGAGCCGCCTTTCTGGGGGGAGCCCATACCGCCCTGTACATCTCTCTGCTCCACCTCCATACACTGGTGGGATGGGAAATGGTATGTATTCTTAATCTCAACCAATTTTAAGTATTAAAAAAATGAAGAATGCTGTTTGCAAGTTTATATTTTGGTAATGTAATGCAGTTTCCAGGTCATTAACATATTGCATAATATAGTGTTCATTTTGTCCGTTCCTATTTTTGTGTTAATGTCACTCATCCAAACAGCACTATGCAGTCAATATAGTTTCAGTTGTTCCATAATGATGTTGTGACTGTACCTTTTTGGCTTACAGGTGGGATGTATGGTGTGCCACCACTTATGGACCGATATGGTCTAGCATTGCCAATGGCCCCTGTTGCCATGGTAGGATTAAGTTTCAGCTTTTCCTTGGACATAATTATCTTGTTTGACTATACTAGACAGTCGGCATTAAGTTTTAGTTCTTTACATTTTAACTGACTACTTTTGTGTTTCTTTAAACACCACCTAAAATTTCTCCCCTTCCCCATCATCTTTGACTCAATAGACTCACTTTTTTAATCTTTCTCAATAAAGAATAGATGTGATCACCCTTGCAGACATGCGTATCACACTATGCATAATGGTTTTCTGCTCAGTTAAGAAGTACTTGGGTAACTTTAATTCTTATTGCAGGCACCGAGGCCAGGATTTTATCCTGATGATAATTCTCAAAAGAAAGGTGAGAGTTCTGCAGTATATATATTCTACTTGTGTATTCTGAATTAATTTCATGGCATCTGTACTTGTTACCTTCTTTTCTATAAATTTCCCAGATGGAACACGTGATAATGACTGGACATGTCCCAAGTGTGGAAATGTCAACTTTTCTTTTAGAACAGTTTGTAACATGAGGAAGTGCAACACTCCAAAGCCTGGTTCTCAGGTTTGACTTGCTGACACGTTCCAGGATTTACACTTAATAATAATAGATGATTTTGTTTCCTTTTTAATATCCACCACCAACTTTCTAGCTATTTTGAATGAAGCTCAGTTTATCTTGGATTAAAAATGTTGAGTCGCATTTTTTTTAAAAAGATTTGCTATTAAGAGTGTCTGTATGTGCTAAGTTTACATTAGATCTAGTTTTGAAATTCAAGTTGGCCTCTTCATTGTCTTCCTACTTTTTAAAAATCTCGAAATAGTTTTGAAACTACATTCTGATTTCTTGATGTATTTGTATTTAAGCAGGTTCCCAAACCGGTGAAGAATACTAGTAAGTTTTCAGTCTCTAACATGCTGCCTTTTACTAATTATCATTAACATTCTAACAACTTCCTTTTTTCAGAACCAGATACGCCAGATGGAAGCTGGAAATGTGAGAAATGCAACAACATAAACTATCCTTTTCGGACCAAGTGTAACAGGCAGAATTGTGGTGCGGAGAAACCATCTGAACCCAAGAAGTCTCCTTCACAATCAGCTGATGAGAATGATCAGGTCTGTTGTGTGACAAGTTTGATTTGTATGATGATTTGTTGCGTAAAGTTGTCAATAACTTGTGAGTCATCTATGTATTTATTGCACAGTTCATGCATATTATGCTCAAGAAACTTTCTTAGTATGAAATTCTGTGTTGGAATTATACCCTCTAGCACCCAAAGGGTACTATCTTGTCTAGTTTTCTCTTTTTTCTCCTGTTTGGGTATTTCATATGTTACTTGTTCTTCTTGTTTAATTATCCTTTTCTTTTTGTGTTTGTTTGCATCTATTTTATCCAGCATCTATTAATTCAAAGTTGTCTACTGTTCCAGTGAGTACTAGGGCTTGTTTAAGGGTTGAGAAGGTCCAGAGTTGTCGTCCAGCATTGCTCAGTGTGGGTGTCTGAAAGTCAGTCATGTCATCTTCCTGTTGCAGCGGTTGTCAAGTTACTGTGCCTTCTTAATGTGGTGTCAAAGTTGTACTTAAACTGAAATTGGTATTTTTTGGTCCTTAAGGATACTTGTCGAGTTTCATCAGGTGTCTACCAGCTCATTTTGGCTAGATGCTATTGAGGTTGATTTGGTGAAAATATTCAATAGGATTTCTTCTGGTATTTGCTGCATGAATTGTTAGACGGGTTGTTGGCATCCATTGGTGTTGGGTGGTAATATAAAAAGCCTAATGCGCCTGTTTATCCTGGTCTTTTATCTTGTTTCAAATGTAACATGTCTGGGTTGCACCACATCAAGTTCCATGGTGTAGGATCTTTTGGTTTTCTCCCAAAACAATGTGGGGTAGAGAATTTGTTGTTTTATATGAGCAGTCTGATTGCTCATGAGCGCCTAATGTAGCTTGTCACATCACATTGATCTACTGTTAAGAATTTAAAAGACCCTAGGTTAGGGGTGTCAAATTTAGCCTGTGAAATTATAAGCCAGTCTTGACCTAACTTAGCGGGTTGTTTCGACGTAAATATTCATGAGAGGGTCATCTCTATCTTATAGATTATTTTATAATCTCAGCACATTTTAATTTGGTAACAAATAAATTATAAAAGTAGAAATAAAATGATTGATTTTGAGTTAAGTGGGTTAGAGTTATGGTCCACTGTTTATTCTAGATATATATCAACTCTCGTATTGAGTTGGCTACTCAAATGCAGTCTGTCTGATGCTCCTATTTGTATATGTTTGGGAACGCTCCCTCTGATCATGTGTCGCTATTGGCCTGTCCTTGAGAAGTGCTTGTTAAAATTAGCATATCGTATATTATATTACCTTTAAACAAGTGTATTATTATGAAGTAAAAAAATATCAGTGATAGTTAAATTGGTCAAAATTTTGTTTCCAACTCAAGTTGTAAGTTTTACTTTCGTTGTATCAACTCTTTTGAAGTCGCTTTATTCCTTCCTCAGTTCATCATTTGAGCGGCAATTATTTTTTTTCGCACTTTTTCCTTTTATTCCTTGCTTTTTTTAATGGCAGGTCAATTTGGTCCCTGAAATATTTCTACAGGATTAATTCATATTTGTGTTATATAAGCTCCATTCAATGGGGATTTTTATTTTCTTTATTCTAATGGTTCAAGACATCTAGTCAAGAATGAACATATTTCATCGATCTCGCACCTTTTGGTGATGTGTTCCATTTGAAGCATTTCTTTCGTGGGATCTTTTAATTATAGTGTTCTTTCGTAGCACCCAGGGGTGGTGGCCTAATAGGTGGACATAGTTACTTGATATTTGTATTCAAGGTGCGGTCAAGTTGACTAAGATATTATGGTTATAATAAGAAATGTGTTTTCTTCAAGTAGATTTGATGAGTCAACAGAGGTATGGTTGAAAACAGTACCGGCTCCTAGATCACAATATGTGCAGTAATCTTTAGTACTGCATTCCAAAATCAACAAAGGGTTCAGAAATTTATGAGTTCAATCTAATAAAATCTTTGGTGGAAATTTGGCTAATTTTTTGGAGGATAAATTTAAAGGATTTGTAAAATTGTTACAGCATTATAAATTGGTTAAAGAAAAAACCAAGGGTGTAAATGTAATCATACATTGTAAAAACAAAACAAGGGTGAAGGGTCATATTTTCTTTCCATCTATTTTATAAAGTTCTTACTTGAATTGATCACACATCGTATTTATAACTAGGAACTTGGCCGGAATCAATATTTCCTCTCCAATCAATTTTAATTAAATTATCACATATTTAAATTATATTATGGAGAGTATTTTAAAATGACGAGAGAAAATAACACTTAATAAATTTAATATTTTTAAAATAAGCATAGTATATTCCTTATCACAATAAATTATATATTTTGTAACAACAATTTATTTTATTTTACCTTCTTAATAATAATCGACGTCGAAATCATCCAATAAATAGTTTTTAAAAATTTCCAGGCCTTTAACCTTCTCCCCGATTAGGTAAGAACACAAATTTTTTTTATTGAAAAATGAGAATACACATGTTAGTAGAATGAAAATTAAAATCAGAAAGGAAAATATTTTCAAAAGTAAAAAATTAAAATATAAGGATAAAAATTAAGTGATCAGTTTTGCTTTTACGTTAGCAAATAATGATGTTAGAATCATCAAGTAAATAGTTAAAAATTCAATTTCAGATTTGTCACCTTCTCCCCAGTTAGGTAAGAACTTGTTTTCCTTATTCTAATATGTATTTCATGTTTTTCCCTTGTGACTTGTGACCAAATGAAAAATTTATGATGAGAAAATTCTGATAAGGTGTAAAAATTACAAGTAAAATATTATTTGGTATTATAAACTTGAAATGACATTTAGGAGTTATAAAGATGTGGATGTCACTACAAGAAATTGGATCGACTAAAAGATAAGAAAGTCGCCATTAATTGTAGTTAGTAACATCATAAGGATTATGGAGAAGTACTTTCATAATTAAAAGTTATTTATGACCTTCAAGAAGTTCCTACAAAAAAAAATGATATCGTGGTAATTAAGATTGATAATTCAAGCATTGAACTTTTGTAATTCGTGTCCAAATATTTTCTAAATGGAAATAACAACTCCATTGTCTATGGACAATATTGAGCAAAGTGATAATAAATGTAAAACTTTTATAAAGTTCATCAGTTGTAAGTGAAGCAAGTATTTTCTTTGACAACGGAACATCCATAACGTGATCTTTGCCAACATATAAGTTTTTAACCTGTTCACAAAGCAAACTTGTCTATAAAAGATCAAAACCACAAAATAAACTTATAGGTGTTGTAATCTCAAAAAACTAATCAAATCTACTATTAAGTAAGACTTAAAAAGTGTTAATAAACAATCAGGCTTGACTTAAAAAGATGCAAAATTATAATACATCAAACCTAAGGCGTTAAGGATAATTATGATATCTCATAACAAATTTTTGAAGGGTAGACAATTTAAACTCATGGGGTAATAGGACTTGCGCAAACTTTAAGTGTCTACTTCAAAAAAGGGTCTAAGTTTGATGGGGTGATTATGTATTTCCTCTATAAATAATTATAAATTCATATATATAATTTTTTGGTTCGATTTGGTTGTTTTTGCGGTTTTTTTAATAAACAAACCAAACCCAAATCAAATAGTATCAATTTTCAAAATTTAAAACCAAACCACACCAAATATCAGTTTTTTAATCGCTTGGTTGGAATTATAGTTCGATTTAATTGTTTAACTATAACCATGAACAATCTTAACCATACATAAGTTGTGGTTCTCTAGACTACTCGATTGGGAAAAAATAAAACTTTTAACCTATATCAACAAAAAAATTAGGAGTAAAAAGATTTTATGCGTGACTAAAATTTACTTAAGGAAAAAAAGATTTTAAAAAATAAATAAATATAATGTAGATCTACAATTATGAAATTGTACCTAACTTCTGAAAGCAAATATATAAAAATAATCAATTATTTTAATTATAAGTTGTGTTTATTTTAATTAATTAATTCTCAATTTATGACATGTGTCTTAAGTAGAAGCAAAAATTTCGAAAAAATGAAGAGGACAAATAAAATGACGTCATATCGCATAAGTTAATGACTTTGGTAAAGTAATCATTCAATTAAGGTAGGGGCATGTAGACTAATAATGTAAACAGAAAATAAAAAGTGAAGACTGTAGAACATGATGAAAAAGGATAAATAGTCATTCATAAGTGGAACCTGTGCAGTTATGTTCCAAGTTGCAGAATCAAGAAATTACAATTCTTGGGAATTCATGTCTCACTGCTTAACAAAAATTTACTGCATAATTCATAATATTAGACTTTCTTAATAGTTTAAAAGCCCAACCTATATATATTATATACCAGTACTAAATTGCTTCCAAGTCATCATACTAAACAGACCTTCAAGTTTTGACATGTCAAAAGGGAAAAATGGGAAGGTCGCCAAATCCTGAAAATACACGAACACATCAGATGTTGGCTTCATTGAGATAAAAGTCTGTGTCGAATGGAGCTTTGAACACTCCCATTTCCTGAAAGTTACCACCACTGTTACTATTAGCAGCCAATGTATGGTAACGAGGATCGGTTGAATGTTGTTGTCCAGCCTGCCAGTATTGATTGGACATATGCGGAACACCCTGTGGAATTGCCTGCATCATCTGCTCGGGCATGCTGGTCTGATTTGCATGGTTGAGTGAAACAGTCTCAGGCTCGGATGAACCCCAGGAATTAGTTGACAGAAGAGAGAGAGCACGAGGAAATTCCGGTCCTGTAACCATATTGAACATGGATTCCTTGGCACCTGATAGAGAAAACAAAAAACTAACATACTTGAGAAAACTTAACTTGCACTTTCAATCAGTTTCCTAACACTCTTGCAAAATTTCATAATCCACTCCTGGATGAAAAAGCCTTGGAAAGTCTAATTCACAAGTGTTACAGAACATCTAAAACTGTAGTTTAAGCAAAAATAAAAAAGGTCTCCTACATGTAAAAGTAGAGCTTTCAACCAAAATGCTTGCTACCATCTTCATCACACATGGGCCAGATGCAGAAAAGGCACAAGTAGACTATGGCACATTTATTGTTGGGTTCTAGATAAGATCGTACTCTGTAATAATCCATAATGCAAATACAATGCAGCTATTGTTGACTACGAATTAGCCTTATCAAAAGAAAAGGACGAGTACTAGTTAGGAGGGAAATATACTTTAATAAGAACTGCTGCATTTGGGAGTCTGTAACTAATGATTAATCCAGTAAGTAACTAAATTGATATAACTGCTTTTAAAAAAGATACAAATAGAGGCAGGCAACAGTAGAGATCTTCTTTGCACAATCACACAAAATTCAAAGATTGCAATGAACAACGGCTTTGCATTCACAATAGAGTGAAACAAACCTCGATTAAAAACCTCGGCTGTAGTGCCCTTGGAGGACAAGAGCAAGCTAGATGCATTACTCTGTGCACCCACAGCCCGTGAAAACTGGATCCCCTCCAGTAGTGACTTCCCATTTGTGCTGCTAGTTCTTTCAGGCTTTGGAGTAAACCCTCTTGTTATACTGAACTTAGAGTCTTGAGTGCTCTCCCAGGTAGAGTTCGCAGCCGCTCTGGAGTGAATGAGTTGTGCTTGGTTGAGCACAAGATTCATAGGTTGCCTGCTATCTGTAAATACAAAACCACATAAGATGATACTTAGTAAATTCACACCAACGCCTTTATTGATAAGCAGATGGTCCAACAAAAAACCCACTTTCCAGAAGACAATTGCTCAATCACAACTAATTCTTATCAACTTTATGTACACGTTATTGTTTTAGATAAAAGTGATGTTTGCATCTTAAATGTATCTGGATTATTAAAATTAATGCCAGTACACAACTGGTGTACACCAGCAAAGAAACATTAGGAATAGATTTCTGTCAATTAGTCAGACAGAATGTTAACTTATTCTCAAATCTCAATAACTATTACTGAAGCATGTCATTTGAGCACTCAAAGGCACATTGCAAGAAGGGAAAGGACAATTCCCAATATAGACAACATACCATAAAACAACGAAGAAAGCCTCGCTGAATTGAACTGGATAGTTTCCTGGTGAGGTTTGCGGCGCCGTGCATTGTGATCAGAGAGCCTCCTACGACAGCTTCGCTTCTTTTCATCGAATTCAGACACACTATGGAACCTTAATTTGAAGATTAAAAATAGAAAGAATGAGCGATGAACTAGTGCTACATATAGAAGAAGAAGCTATTGCTAAAAGGCGCATATGGTGCATTCTAAGGACATCAAAGATCTAATACAAAGATACCTTAGACTCATCAAATATTTACCTGCTACACTGTTGACAAAAGCGGCGTGCTACACCTGCTACAATAACCTTTGGGCTTTTGGAATGACTGTCACAAACTCTATGCTTCCGATAATATTCTTTAGCTGAAGAAAGATCAAGGTTGCAACCTTCAACCTGACAGTGAGGAATTGGTGCATTCTGACTAGATGATTTTGCTCTCTTTGTTGCAGCAGCAGATGATGTGGGGTTCGGGGGGAAGGATGAAACCTTAGCACTGCTTCCACCACCAAAGGTTTCACATGTCCGCTTACCAAGTTTTAGACCTATCACTGGTTCAACAGAGCCTACTGAAGCCTCCATGGGTGGTGAGTTTCTAGAGACCTCAGCTTTGGAGGATTCCAATTTCTTACTAGGATCCTCAGGAGAGGCATTAAATGCCTCAAAAGCTAAGTTGGATGCTTTAAAACCCTCCTTTGGTGAAGAGTCAGTAGAAGCTGATATTGAGCTTTTGATGGAAGAACCACACTTCACATCAGAACCATAACCACCCGTGCCACTACCGCCACTTGACAAATTGAAAGATCCCCCATCAAGTTCTCCCTCTTCTTCAACTCCCCAATCTGTTAATTGTAGTTCTTTTGGACTTTCAGAGGCCTTTGAACCAAACATTACGAGATTTCCCCAGTCCCACTTAACATTCCACTCCATCTTGGGAAAGAAACTATGAGATGGCTTTACCAAATTTCCAGACTCATGGAATGCAAAACAGTAATTAAGACTTGAATCTGCAAAATATTTACACTCAAAGTTAACTGATATTTATTCCTAGTTTAACAAGTACGTAATTTCACAAAAGGCAAAACAAGCATTTTGTCGGACAACAAGGAAGCAAGAAGCAAAGTGCATGAACACAAATTCAGGACAAGAAGAAAAGAAAAGGAGACCATCCCATCAAGGCTCACCCAATGATGTAGAGCTTGGCTGGTTCACAAATTTGCTGTTCTACCTCTAAACTGTAACTAATTCTCTTTCTCACTTGCAGGATATTATTATCTCTCCTAATCCAACTTCTTTTGCAGACTAATTGAACAGCTCAGAGCAAAATGAACTAAATTATGACAAAGTACTGTCCCTCAAATCAACAGTCAAACACCCAAGCCCCATAACATATACTACTTGAATTCTTGAAATCAGGAAACTCACCATGATACAGACAATAAATAGTATGTCTGAAACTATTCCTCTGCTAGTTCCCACTCATACAGCCATAATCTAACAAACAGCAGCTTCTCAACCAATTCCTTCCCAAACCATTTACTAAAGGAAGATTTTTTTTTAAAAAAGAGAGAGAAATGAAAAGAAAGAAAAGGGTATTGTAATTACTCCGTCTCGTACTCTAAAGCAGCTCACACACATACTACTAACTACTACATGAACTTCAATTATTTCAAAACAAGGTAGAAAATGAGATTCACCTCTTTGACAGAGCTGTATGATTCCAGTAACTAGTACGAAGCTGATTAAGACGGTGAGAAAACTATAAGTAGACAAGGATAACTATTCAAATACAGAAACAGAGCTCAATCCCTTCCAGTCCAAGACCACAAATGTTTCTCCCATCTGTTAACTCCACAACATCATTTTCAGCTACTTGTTTCATCACCTAATCAATGAAACCAAATAAATAACCAAACATTAAATGGTTCATCAACCCCACAAACAAATGCTTGCCGACGACTCAGTCTAATAAATATGCAAGTTTAATTATTCTGTTTTCTTGATTGTGACAGATTTACTGACACCCTTTTTACAGATATGAAATACTCCATAATTTGTATGTTTTTTTCCCCATTATCTCTTCAGCTAATATATCTATGAAAAGAAAAAATAAAAACACATTTTTTCTTAAGAGTAGAGAGAGGGGTAGTTGGTACTTGTTTGGAAAGTTCTGGTCCCCCATCTTAGGGTTTCATTGGAATCCACACCAAAAGAAGAAGACAGACTTTTCCATACTTAAACTAACGGATGAATACTTTTCCAAGAAAATGCTAGTGAAGATCATCGTTTAGGAAGTCAGCATCGTAAATGCTGCAAACTTTACCTCCCATCTCTTAAGAAACTAACAGCAAAAAAATACTCCCAAACATCAATCGAAAAACTACAAACTAATTGGGTCAATTTTGTTTCTTTCACATCAGTTTAATTCCAAAGCCAGAAAATAAAGAAAGAAAAAGGGTGTCTGAAACCCAAAAAGACTTTCCATATTATGCAAGTTATGAGCAAATAACTATATATTCCCTTAATCTGTTTCACCAAAAATGGATAAAAATTACAGTAATAAATAAAGTAAGCTGAGCAGGTAGCACAAACCAAGAAAAGGGTGTCCGAAACACACACACACACAAAAAAATCCATATTATGGAAGATTTGAGCTAACAAGAACCCATTCCCTCAGTCTGTTTCTCCAAAAGTGAAAAAAAAAAACCACTTCTTGTAAAAACAATTACACTTACTTGTACCCACTAATTCTAAATCAAGAAATCCCCATTCCTTTAATCAATTTCTCCAAGAATCGATGAGAAAACAGTAACAAGAACCAAAACTCAGATTGAGACAAAAATGGTGATATTATCTATTCTTGTTGTTCAAGAATAAAAGCAAAATGATTAACTTGGTAAATAAGATATACATAAATACAATAGAATAGATGAAAAGGCTCACCAATTTTTGTTTGAGAAGAGAAGTTTTTGTGAGTTTTCACTTTACCAAATGAAGAAAAAGAAAAAGAGGGGATACAGTAGAGAGTGGTGACTGGTGAGTGACTCTGTCAGTGAGAGAACGACAGTGTGTGAGCTGGTGCTAGGGACAGATTTTATAATATGTGTGCTGTTACATGGTAAGGATTGCAGATTTTTAGCAAGTAATTTTCACTGTGGGTGGGATATATATGTGAAGAAAATACAACGGGACACGTGGATGCTTCTTTCAAAAGGTGCCAAGTGTGAGCCTGTATTATATAGTGACAGCTTTTTTTTACTGTTGCATAGAGCTTTTTTTTATTTTTGGCTCCTTTCTCTTGGCACTTCCTTTTCCTCTCCCCTCCCCACTATCCTTTTTTTTGGTTTTTAATGGAATCCTTTCCTTCATCTTTTGTGGCATGGATTTAACTTTGAATTAGATGTGATGGGCATAACTATCGCAAAATTGAATTATTTTAGTTTTTTGGTGTTAGGTTCTTTAGTGTTTTGGTTTGTTTTTGGAGAAATTTGATTCTTCCGTTTGATATATACCAAGTCATAATTTCACAATGTATTGAAGAACAAAAATTTTATCAAATAAATTTAAAATAATATTTTAATTTTAAAATTATCTTAATTATACATTTTGAGCTTTGACCAATTGAATTTCAATTTGCAAACTTTAGCCCTAATTTCTAAGTGTTTTTTTTTTAAAAAAGAGGCAAAAGTGTTCAATACACCCTGAATTTAAAGCTTTTTATGTAGTGTACACTTAAATTATAACCCATTTTAAATACCCATAAACTTGTTTATTCATTAATTGTGTAAATCTGTACCGTCCACCTCCATTAATCGTATTTACACGCGCATGACATGTTGATAAAATAGCTGATGTGGATGTCCGGATGGATAAATAGATGATTATTAGTAAATATTCTCACTAAGTTGACGGAGTGTAAAACTTCTTTAATCTTCTCTCTAAGAAGTGTAATCGATAGAGTAAATGACATATTTTAAATGTTTTGGCTCACTAAGAAGTGTAATCGACAGAGGTTTTTCGTGAAACTCTTGCTCGATCTGGGTCAGTTGCAGTTCTTAGACGTGACATTTTTGCTTGATTTCATGAAGCTTTTGGTTGATTTTCTTTTGATCTTGTCTGAAATTCTTACCAAGTAAGTGATGATCACTCTTATAATGTGTTATTGTTTGTTTTCTTTATTTTTTCATTTATATTTTTTCATATTTTCCGTTTAGGATTTCGCCATATTTTTCGACTAGGGTTTCTCCATAGTTACTGATTGAGCTTCCAATCAAGGATTTGATAGTTTTCAACTAGAGTTTTTACTTACTGAATTATTATTGTGAACTTGTTCAGCTTATGCATGCATGAGTAATACGGTTTCTGGTAGTTAGTTAAATTTTTTTAGGACTTTTTAGTAATATCAAGATTCTAGGATTCTGATTCCAATATTCTATTCTGTATTGTTAAGTGTTGAATTTTTTTTGTAAACTCCTTATGTATATTTGTATGTTTGTGAGTAAACTCAAATATTTTAGGAGGTTTTAGGGTTCCAATTCATCAATTCTGTTTTGGTATTGTTAAATATTAAAATTTTATGTAAATTTTCTTGTATAATTTTGTGCTTATGAGTAAAATCAGTATTTTAGATCCTGCCTCTATTTTGGTGTTGTTGCCTATGTTTTGATGTTGTTATATGATTAATTATTATTGTGGTTATAAGTTGACACTATGACTACTAAGTACGTCAATTTAGAGTTCCAATTGGGGGTATCTTGGCGAATGAGGTAGGTCCAATATATATTGAGGGTAGGCTGAACATGTGTCTAATGTGGATGAAGATCATTTGTCAATTCCTGAACTTGCAGATTATGCTAAGTCTTTTGGGATTAGTAAGTTAGGAAAAACTTATGTAGTTCCATCTCTAGGAAGTGGTTAGGTTGGATTGAAAATCGATGGAAAATTTATGATATTGCATTATTTTTGCATGATGAAGACATAATAAATATTTATGTATGTCATGACTCTCTCTGGAGGATGTGGGTCCTACGTCTGAAGGTCAGGTTAGTCAATCTTTAAGTCAAGTTAGTGAGTCTTTTAATGCACTTGGAGAATCTGATGGTTCCTTAAATGCACAAGCAAAAAATCAAAATCTAGGGTAGGTTCTTCTTCTTACTTTGATATCGACACATTCTGCCTCTATGTTGTTTACAGAATCTGGTTCTTTTGGGGTTATAGTTGATGGTTGGTTCTGAATTCCATCTCAACTACAGAACCGGACGTGAGAGTTTCTTCTCATCCAGCTCCTCGCAAATAAAATGATTCAAAAAAATTCAAGTTGAAACTGTCCAACAAGAAATTAATGATAATTATTCTTTAATAGATTGGACTGATTTTGAAGAAGAAGTTTAATCGTAGATAATGATCTGAGACTCTTAATTGCCCAACTTTTTAACGGATCTCATGTACGACTCATAGATTTTTCTACGGACCGTACATGTCAACCATAAAAATCAACTTTAAGCTTTAAAATTTCACTAAGTATGGGGGTCACCTTTGAGACCAATCTACGACTCGTACATAGAGTGATGGGCCATCATGTCGTAAGAAGGATACTATTTTTTTTTTTGAAAAAAAATATTTTCCCAGTTCCTATGGTTGCTATTTATGGTCCGTAGAAGCTTCTACGATCCGTAGATGGACCCGTAGACACAGACACCAGCCTAAAAACTGCATTTTCCTTCTTTTCAAATATGAGGTGTTACATTCTTAGAATGGGAGGAGTCCCACATAAACAAACAAGTTTTATATTATAATTCATGAATTCAACAAATGCAGTTTTGAAAAGACGGAGACGGAAAAAATGAAAAAGAGAGAAAATTTATGAAATTTGAAAAGGGAGAAAGGTTTAGGGAGAATAAATAGAGAGAGATGTTTTGAAAAGAGAAAAAAAATTAAAGAAGAATGGAGATTTTTATATTTTTTTTTATCGTTAGAGCTTTGTGATATGGCAATAATTTTACTTTCTCACGCGTCTGATTGAGTTTGTAGTAAATTTCTACGTCAGGTAGATAATACATGTTATGCGATTAATGAATAAGTAAGTTCATTAGGGTATTTAAAACGAGTTACAATTTAGGTGTATACTACATAAAAAGCTTCAAGTTTAGGGGGGTAATGAGCCCCTTTGCCTAAAAAACTGACAATCACAGGCCACAATCCTAATTTTGACTTCGACTCTTCTCTGTTCTCCTGTATCTTATTTTCAATAATAACTCAGTCGCGATGGGCCAAGAGTGTAAGGCGTCTTGATCTCTTCTAACTAATTAATCGCAGTCGACGGTGTGTATCTCTCACTCACAATCTCGACTTTCGAGTCTCAATTCTCAGTCCTTGCAATATCTTTTTTTTGTTAGTGATTTTATTGATTGTTGCGTACGGTTATAAATCACTAGGAATTTACATTGAATTGTTGAAGCCTGGACGTGAATTGTTGAATGTTGAATGGGAGGTTTTGAGGTTTGAGTGTTGCTGTCTTAAATAGTTTATAATAATTTTGAGACTCACAAATCAATAATTAAAGTTTATAGTTTACATAACTACTGAATGTTGTCTTATCATTTTATTTTTTATTTACATCGAAAAATTATTTTAAAAAAAATGGAATCGAATCGAGTCTAACTAGGTTCAGTTCAAAATTTGGTACACATTTTTTTAAAATCGAATCAAACTAGATCGGTTCAAAATTTGGTGCATATTTTTTCAAAATCGAACATCGAAGAATTGAACGTTCACTCATAGTTTGTACTATGGAGAAAAGATCATAGAATAATACTGTAGGTAAAAAGACAGCTATTTACGTGAAGTTATACATGTTCTTGGCTATTCAATGTAATATATTCATTACTCATTAAGTGTCTTGCGACAAGAGTTAATATAAAAAATAATCACAATAATATTCATAATCAATAAAATCAATTTCAATGAAATAATTTAAATTTAATAATAAAGTACTTCATGAAATTTATTAAAATCGGCCAATGCAGCAATAGTCAAATCATGTTGGACCTTTTAATATAAAAAAACAGGTCAATAGATTTATTAACATGTCAACAGAGAACAAATAAATCAATAATTGCAGCATAGGATAAACTAAAAAGTAATCACATATCAGCTTAAGGGAAAATCCAAAATAGAAAAATTCTAATAAATTTTCATTGCTCAAAAGTGATGCACCGCAACACCAACCAACAACGCTCAATTGTTATCTGGACCAACCTAATCGTTTAAAATATTTCATTATATCTCAAAAATGTGTTTAAAGATAATTTCTTTTAACAATCATGTTCAACAATTCTCTTCACAAGGCAAATCATGTACATATACATATTTCATAGTATGGAATCAAAATATGATAGATCGGTGCAAACATGTCCCGCACACGCATAAAGTCATATCACATCACCATTAAGATCAAAGAATGTTAAAAAATAAGGCATACCTCAATTTATGCTAAAAAGACTGTTAAACATATTCCACCTTGATCAACGACAGTGATACAATCGACTACGATGATAAAGTTTAGAACTTTGATCAATTTTAATAAATTCTCACCTTTAATAAATAAATAGGATTCTAGGTCAAAATTCATGCTCTTAAGATTTTGAGAATCAACCAATGATTATGCATCTTTCAATAGATTACATGAACCTCAATTATTTATTTAATCGTTGTAATTAAGCAATGAACTTATCTTTCAAAGATTCTCCAAGAATATTTTTTTTAGTGATCTTGAATTCGTTTGTTGAAATCTAGGGATTAGAATGTTGAATCTCACATTTAACCCTTGTTTATTCAATGTAATAATCATGAGAATTGAGTAGGTTACCTTATATGATTTGGAAAACTCTAGGGCGTTTCTTGATACGGTGTATTATGCATTTAAGCACCATATTTTACCTATATGTTTTGTGTATAAACTTAGGAATATTCATGTAATTTCTAATTGATGTGATAAGCTGGTAACTATGATTAGATTGATTTCAGGCTAAACATAACAAGGAATGACCCAAAAGATGAATTAAAACTTAAAGTGAGTGTTCTAAACTAAAACACATACAAGAAGACACAAGAATAAGTTTGGGGCGCGGGACACATACCTGATAACTGTCATTCCCCGAGCCTACACCTTGGACGTGGCCGGCACTTGAGAACCATTGCTTGCCCCAAACGAACCCTTGGTCTGGCTCAACTCTCAGCGGAAGACTTACTTAACATAAGATAAACTCAAATGTAAAACTTAACTCAAATATCTCAAAAGATAAACTCAGAATATATAAGAATATTCAACTAGCCAGAAATAGGCAACTCAAGTCTTTAAAATATTAACAATTGAAAATGAAAAGACTCATAAACTACTATCTATTTATCTATGAAGCCTCTAATACTATGAAGGATGTCGGGACAATACCCCCGATCATCCTAACAAACTGAAGTAACTGAAGATAAATAAGGGATCCTCCGGAAGCAAGGAGGCTCACCAAACAACTTTGGAACTCAACTGGATCAACGAAGCGCTGGTTGATGATCCTGGTTACCTGTATATGCATTATAAAAGATGCACGTCAAATGGCGTCAGTACATGGAATGTACAAGAATGCAAGGGAAAATCTAAAATATGACATAAGCTTGAACTGAAACTGAATAAAAAACTTACCTCGACTCAACTCAACTCAACCTCAACTCAATTCAATATAAAACAATAACAATAATTCAATATAGAGAAAATCTTTTTAAAAAGTAGATAACAACTCAATGTATTGGAAAATACAATATAACTCAGTTTGTATGAAAAAATACAAAATAAACTCTGCTTGAGAGATTCTCTAACCGACAACCATCACTATGAGCTATGTGATGATACAACGTCTTGCCCACGCTGCTAGAACTGTCATATACCTTGCCATGGTATAGAACTCCTCAACTAAGTGAATCCACTAGTCTATGCTAAAAAGCAATAAGGAATCATCTAAAAAGTCTGACTCTTTCTACCCACGTTGGCTACATGGTTTATGGGGGCTGTGAGTTGTTAGAACTCTCCCCTATATCAGTGCTCAATACTAATCCCAAAATATAACGTAGCTCATATGTTTTAAAGAAAACATTTCCTCATCCTCAACTTTGAGATTATTACTCAAAAGGTTTCTGAGATAGTACTCAAAACTGCTTATGAACTTTTTTGAAAATCGGTGTTTCTTCTCATCTTAAATGTAAAAACATTTACTCTTGGGAATACTTAGTTCCTCAAACTCAAATGCTCAAGTCCTAAAACAAGTTGAAAAGATTGTAAAAGACTTCTCAAAAAGACTTGAAAGAACTCTCAAGAATTTACTCTTAGCTCTACCTTGAATTTGAATTATGGAATCAAGGATATGATTCATGTTATGAATGATCTCATGATAATTAAATGAGTTTTACATAGTTAAATAATAAGAAACGAGCGAAAAATACTGTCTGGGGAATAAGGCCGTGACACAGAGATGAATTAAAATATTTCGTTGCGAAATAATTTTTAAAACAGTGGAGTTCACGTTCTCTCCACAACTCGAGAGAGAGAGTTTCTCTGGGAGAGCAAGTCTGCGACGTGGACCTGACACCTAGTTTCTTCTCGATCTTTTCTTTCTCCCCCAAACTCGATTCAACTCATACCCACTAAAGTTCTAAAGTAACTCTCTTGAAATCTTATTGTTGACACCGAATTTAGATCCTCCACGATACAAATTAGTTTCCGAACTTCTTAATTTTCAAACTATTTAGAATAAATAGTTTATAGAATTCAAATATTTTTTCAAATTATTTTAAAAGTAATTTTTTATCATTTCTTAATAATTTTCTGATAAATTAAAATAATAAATATGTATATGATTATATGATTTTATGAATATCCAAAAAATCGTCTCAAAAAGGTTTTAGTTTTTACTTAAATACTTTATTAACTTAATTTTGTCTAAATTGTTAGTTTATATTATGAGTCTTTAGTTTATTTAGCTAATTATTTTGTTTCATTAAAATTAAGAAGCTCCTTAGTTAATTATATCAATTCATCTTATTTGAATTACTAACCGAACTTATCCTAATTAATTCAGTTTGGCTACATTTTAATTTCCATTTGACTATACATAAATCCCTGTGGCCAAAGCACAAGTTCAATTCTAGCCTATTGATTTTTAGAGAAAGCAAATTTTGGGCCCTTTTATCCAAATTTTCAGCGGTCCACTTCTGCATTACAATTCAATGTTCCTCCAGCCATTCCATTCTTCCAACATCCCACCATTTTACAATATTCCCAGCAGCCCGTTTCGATTACTAGCCGACCCAACCCAATTCTTCTTCTAAAGACCCGACCCATCCCACATTTTCTTCTAAAAGAACCCAGAAATCCAGGGTTAACTTAGTAGCAGCAGCAGTACGCGCCAAACATCGGCGAGTAAAGCGACAGACAGCGACAACGACAAATTTTGGTGGTCCAACGTCCCTATCCGCATTAATATCGCAGCAACAGGCAGCATGCACACCTTTTCTCCCCTTTTCTCTTTTGGAATGGGTTGAAATCGCAAGGAAAAAGGTGTCTTCCTCAAATCGGTGAAAGAGTTTTGGGGTTTTTGAATTCGAAATGGGCCTTGAATTAGAATTTTATCCATTCCCCCCCCAATTCTGAACCCTAGAATTCTTCTATATATTCTCCCTTCCTTTTTATTGTTGTGGGTAGGCGGGGTTACTGTTGTTTGAGAAAAAGTAGTGAGAATAGTTTAAGCAAAGGTTATAGAAATATTAAGGGAAATATACTCGAAAAGGCAGAGGGGAACCAGTTTCAGCTTGATTCCGTTTGTGATTGTGTGGTGGAATTCGCTGCTGTCCTCCAACTTGTCATGTCCTTATTTTGCTGCCCCGTGAAAGGTAAACCTTATTTCAGTTCATCTCTTTCTATTTCTCAAGCGGTTTGAAATGCTAAAATTTGGGAGCGTTGTCGACTTGTTATTCACTTCAAGGGCAGTAGTGAGCTTCGTTTTGTTTATTTGAGTGTTTCTTTGGTTTGTATGGCTTAAATCATGTCGTACGAAGTTGAGTTAGTTTCTTTCTCTTTTATTGATGCGTAGCATCAGTAGCGAATCATGCTTCCGTTTGAAGCTCGAAATCACTTTGTATGAATTTGAATGCTTTTGCCGCCTTATTCTCTCCTCTGAGTTGCTTATTCTTGGAATGAATGTCCTGGTCCGTTTTTCGCATCTTGGGTCTCTAAAATCTTGTTTGCTAATACCATTGGTTGTTGATCTTTCGTTAAACTTCATGTCCAGTATTTTTCAATGAGTCCGATTTGTTTTAAATGAGTAGAATACGCAGGCGAATTAGTTATTTCAAGTCAACGGAATGTTCGTTTTGTGTTGGACTGTTTATTTTTACTCCCTACTCTCATAAGCTCACTGACCGTAAGTATCTTTTTCTCTTTGTGTGTTGAAGCATGCTAGAACTGAGTCATCATTTATGCATCTAAGTTGCTCTTGATTTAATGGAATTTGGGTTGTTTTGAGATGCTGGTTATCTCTTTTTCCATTCTCTGTTGTTTGCGATTTCACATTTTATTGTCTTTTTTCGCTCGAATAACTGACGACAACTTCGTTTCTTACATAAAAAATGTATTTATTTTGGGATGAGTATGACTATCAAGTCAGAATTTGGTGAAAAGTTTTAGTCGATTGGTTCATATCCAAATAATATATTGTCTACCTTTTTTTTTTTTAAGGGAATGCATCGGTGTGTGTCTTTTGTGTTAAAGTTTATTGATATATCTTGTTTCCTTTGTTGTCCTTTTTTCATTAATTGTTGGGAATAAAATTGTTTTGACTATTTAGGTTGATTAGTTGAGAATTGCATTCCTTTATTCCTATACTGTTAAGAGGAAGTATATCAGTTGTGTCTTCCTTTAATCTGTTGTTGGGTTTGTTTAGTAAAAATGCAATAAGTCTTATTTGTGCTTTCCGAAGAGTGTATGGAAATGCCCCTTCAGTGTCATGCATGATTAATTCGGTTAATGTGTTCTACTCATATTTTAGAGCAAAATCCTTTTTCGAATCTTGATGTATTTAAGTAGTAATTTTATGCTTGAGTCCTGTTGTTTCCAATTAGATTGAGGTTATATTAGATCATTTGCCTTAATTGATTTATTAATTATTCTCTTTCGTTTCTTTGCATGAACTTTTGAGTGAGTCCATTGGACTCCTTCGTTTATCCGTGCATTTTTGTTCTGAGCCATAGAGGCTCAAATCCTTTCTTCCGAGTCGGCCAACCATTGGAATCGAGGAAATCATCCCCGAAAAATTGACGAACAAGAATTGGAGCTAATCCGAGATCATATAAATCGAGAAATGGGCCTGAAGGCCTCTGAATTCCAAAATTGTATTTTATTACTTTTGGGCCCAAGCCCACTTATCTATTATTTTGCTAGAATTTAGGACAGGTGAAAATTGGGCCTAAGGCCCAAATAATATCTTATTTTATGTTAGTTTAGGACAGATGCAGGTGATTCAAATGGGCCAAAGGCCCAAATTGAAAATGGGCCCAAATACTGGCCCAGACAGACATGAAAACCAAATTTGGGCCCAAGTCTCTCTCTTTATTTATTATGTTTGTTCATTTGTGAATAATTGCTATTGATTTCAAGGTTTCAAACATTCAAATCCCCCAGAAGACACTCATTTTGAATTAACCGCTTAACTAAATTATTCATTTTTCGCCTGACTTAAAAGATAACTCTGCTAAAGATCCCACCTAAGTAATATCCCCCCATTTTCCCACTTTTAAAATGACCTAAACTATAAAAATTGCTCAATTCAAATTAAGTTAATTTTTGGTCAGATGATTAATTACCAGATAACCGCATATTAACGGGCATTTCGGGTGCTTTCAAACCATTCCCGAAATGCTAATAAGAACCCCGAACTCCTTTTAAGTTTTCATTAGATTTTCTGTTTTAGTCTTTTGAAAATAATAGTTTTCTTAATTTTACTTTAAAAATTAAGTGGTGACTCTTAAAACCAGTCTAATAATCATTTTAAAATAAAACCAAATGACGACTCTGCTGGGGAAATTGAATGGTTCTAACCTTAAGATTAATTATTTGGCTATGTGTTTAACTGTTTAAATTATCGTGTATTATATTAATTGTGACATTCATGGCATCCGATTTCGCCAAATGGCAAATAGATTGCATTAGGAAAAAAGGCAGTTACGTGGCTTACCACGACTGTCCTTTAGAAAAACACAAGTTGAATTATTTGGAAGTGATAAACGAATAGTTGGCTTGCGGTCATCCAACGTCGTTTATTAGGCTTCACCCCGTTGTTTGTCCGACTCGGGTAACCGTCATTTCTAAACCAATTCTAGTCAACCTAGGGTAGAGCGAAACCAAATTCAATTCTAAGCATTAGCCTAAGACGACTTAATACCCAAGGCGTATTAAGTCCATTAGTAAAACTGCCAAAAATCATGTCCAAGGTCCACGACCTAACGACATATCATATTATTTGACATTTGATAGATGTATGTGCGGAAACCTGATTGTTACTTGTTTGGGAGGGGAATCTTAATTGTGCTCTATTTTGAAGGTATGACTCAGTTTTCAAATTTGACATGGTTGTAAGAGCTCCAGATATGCTCAAGTTATGGTACAACGACCTCAATGCGTTTCAGAGAAGGGATCTTAACAAGTATGTAAGGGCCCTAACATAACTCATCAATATGATTGGGTGGCCTGAACTGATTGAAATCCTCACCGGCTACTAGGACAATAAAAAAATGGTGTTCCAATTTGAAACCATGGAAATCACTCTAACCATTGAGGAAATTCGGGATGAGATAGACACAGTAGGTACAGGGCTTGAACGAAGAGTGAGAAAATAGGAGGACATCCTAATCCCAAACTAGCCTACTGTCGAAGAAATTATAAAATAGCTCGGATTAAGAAAGGATTGCACACACTGGACCCTTGGGTCAAGCATCGCTTTCAGGGATATCTATATCAGGTTTGGGCATGCAAGCTTCTACTCAAATCATAACCAAAATTTCAGAGTCACTTTCAGAGAATGGGATGAGATCAGACCCCTGACGTTCTCTATTGCACTATTGGGTATTATGGTTTTTGCCAAGGCCCGAGCCTCAATATCAACACCCGGATGTTTATGTTCACGAACACTCTATTCCATAGGTATGAAAACCAGGGACAAGTGAAGTATTATCCCATCACGCCTGTCATTCTATCCGACATGTACCGTGCTTTGGTAAAATGCAAGGAAGGACATCGTTACTTTCAGGGCTGTAACCTCCTCCTCCAATGATGGATAATGAGTCACTTGGCGAAGGGACACGGGACTCAAAAGCTTCATGCCCTCGATGAGCATAATGCTCTTAAGAATCTGAATGATATGTTGTTCTGGGCGGATTTGGAAAAAAAGAGAACTAGAGAAAAATGGGTTCAAATTTTCTCTGAGTAGAGAGAAGAAGATATTCAGTGGATGTTCGACCATTTCATCTCGAAAGATGCCATAGTACAAGGAGACATACAACTTGTGCTTCCTTTACCAGGTATTCGGGGTATCCGCTCGTATGCACCTATCCGGGTCCTGAGGCAGTTCAGAAGAAGACAAACTACACCCCCGAACGCATACTACCGTATCTATGTGTTCGACATCGGGGATGATAGAGTGCATGAGACTTCAGAGATGCTGAGAGAATGGAAAAAAGTAGTACAAATGGATGAAAACACCATTGTCGTGGACCAATTTAATGCTGGGTACGATGAAACCTACAAAGCTTAGTTGAAAGACAATATACAAGGTATCTTCTTTCAAATTCCAAACATTTACCGCAGTGTGGAAAACAAAGAGTCCAAAACTTTGATATAATTAAGAGAGGTAAAAAGGGAAGCTCAGGAAATGTATAACGAATTTCTTCGAAAGCAAGAGGAGGATAAATATTCTCTCGAGAGTGTAACTCAAGAATTAGAAAGCTTGAGAAGCGATTTGGGAGAGCTCAATTTATGGATTGGAGATAAGAAAAGTGGAATGTGTTTTGAAGACTGGGAAGAGAAAGGCCGCTAGAGCGAAGGATACTTGCTAATGATTCAATACAGGCTTCAACATCTCATGGCACAGAACAAGAAGAGCAGATCAAAAGCAGCACCATCGGGGACATCCTAGTGGACTTCGCCCCTGTGTGGGTTTTTCTATATGTACTTTTTGTTATTTGCCCTTGCGTGAGCTTGCCTATCTTGTATTTTGGTACTCTTTTCAGATGACCCCTGCGTGGGCATGTCCTTTTGTGTTTTCCGTTCATTCCCTACTTCCCATGCTTATTTTCGCTTTTTGAACATCATTTTTATATATGCAAAATTTGGTTTGGGGTAGCAAAATGGTTCAATTCTACACATACATCTTTGAAATACGCTAGGCCTACCCTTGGCACAAAAGGGACCTCCTACTTGTTTAGGACGCGCGTTAGCCGCTTGTGTGCTTTAACTGTTTATGTGATATTGTTGCTTTGAATGAGAATATTTTATCCCACTCCTTTTCAAAATTTTCTGAAAAAATCTCTACAATTCTAAATACAAGTCACTATCAAAATATTCGACTAAATTTCCTAAGTCTTGAGTTTCTCAGCCAAGAATCAAATCCCACCACCAAATCCTAAGACATTACTTATCATCTCAGGAAAGGTTAACCTGCTGCTAAGATGAAAAAAGGGAAGAATTTTGAGACAGAGCTAACTGAGGAGGATTTGAGGATGAAACTGCAGCGGCTCAAACAAGAGATCCAAAAAAGCAGAGAAAGGAGAATAGAGGTGGAGTTCGCCACCGCAGTCGCACGAGCAGCAAATGCGACACTAGACGCAGAGTTGGCAGCCAAGATGACAAGATATGTTGTCATGAATGAAGAGACGGCCGCTATGCGGAAGGAACACGATATCTTCAATAATGATATAACCACGAGGCTCCAAAAGTTACGCGGAAAGTACTCTTTCTTCAACGAAGAGGCCAGTGTCAGTGGTCCCAAATGTAGTGGACCTGAAGCTGTTAAAGAAGAACTCGAGGAGGAAATCATCTACAGGCCTCCTTTCCAGGGACGTTGGAAAGAAGGGAATGAGAAAATCGCCCTCAAGGCATATCTGTGGGAATATAGCATGGGAGCAAGGGTCGTCCCATGTGCTCTCATTTACGAGTGTCTTCAGACTGAACGCATCCTGAAACCCATCAAAGGAACCACTTCTGAGGTTGAGCTGGGGGACGTACGTAATATATGTGCCTACCATCCAGACCGAAATGGGTATACAACAGAAGAATGTGTGGAGCTTAAGGCCAAGATCCGCAACCTAATTAGGTTTGGGAAAATCCCCCATATGTGGGGTGACAACACTCTCCTTACTTGTGATTAACCGGAGCCCAGTGTACCGGTCACAGAGCATACTGTGTTCTACTATCACTTCTTTACTCATTTTAAGAGATCACTGTTGGATATCTATCGTGAGTTGGTTCGAAAGGTGGTCTTAACCCCTATCAAAATGGATGATGAAACATTTAATCCCGTTGGGATTGAAATCAGGAAACCGTGCCCTTATCATGACGCCATAAATCACAGCGTTGGAATGTGCCTCGAGTTCCGCTATGATCTGGAGTCCTTAATCAACAAGGAAATGATCCAAGTTGAGTTTACCTCCCTCCCGTAATTAGTGCGACAATCGGAAGAAGAAGCTTTGATGAGAGCACAATCTATATTTTATGAGCTTTATTGTATGTTTTTCACTTTTCTTGTAATCAATCAAATGAATGAATGAAAATGAGAATTTTCTTTTGTATTCGAACTACGTAGGACCTGAATTCTCCTTGGGGGATACATAAGCAACCTTTCAAGGTCCGGCCCCTATCTCTTTAAAATTTTCCTTTCCCCTTCATTCTACAAGGAAACATTGAATTCACAGCAACAGATGCCGAGAGATGCAGCAAGAAAACCTTAGCTCAACGCAATTTAACCTTCTTGAGTCACCAACCTCAAAATAAAATGAGCAAATTCTTCCTTGTTCAAAAAATCAGTCCCTATTATTCGTGGGTTAACATGTTCTCAAACGAAGTAACTCTTATGTGTTTATATTCACTCTATGTGATATTTTGCATTATTTGTCCTGAATTGAAACTAACAGATTTGCCTTTGAGTTGTTTTCTTCTACAGGTAGTTAGAACTGATCTGTGTCGTGTCACGCCCCGAGACTACCCCCGAGACGCGGATACGGGACCTAGGACCACAAGTGATCCCAAACTAACCCTGCTGGCATGATCATGAGCATACGAAAGATAAACTGAATAATAGAAACTGTGCGGATGCTATAATCATAAATAAATCTGAAGTGATGGGGAATATCCATATACTAAATCTGAAATGAATGAAAACTGATTAGTTTAATACAAAGAAAATATTAACTCAATACTAAGCTGAATCTAACTATGTCTGAAATAAGCCTCTAAACTGACTAGAAATGTTGGGACTTACCCCAACTAAATCTAGCAAAACTGAAACTACAGACTAATAGCGATAAGGATAAACATGTCACTAGTCCTCGAAGAATGAGGACTCACTACTGATGTTGCTGAACTGAAGATCAGGAATGGATCTAAGCGTGATCTAGATGCTGAGAACCTGAACCTACATCACGAGAAGATGTAGCGCATAGTATGCGTCAGTACTTGAAAGGCACTGAGCATGCAGGATAGAATAACGCTGAAATAAACATATAACTGAACAAGCAATAAAGAAAGAGCATAATCTGAACATGATATAGATATTAAATACTGAACTAACTGAATGCAATGACCAAATTTATAACATGCTGATACTGAATACTGACTGTACTGAAATATGGTCAATGCAATAGATTCTGACTGAACTGTGGGAGCTACTAATAACCGACAATAAAACCACATGAGCTAAATGTGGAGTCCGATGTATACGCCCCATTGAGAGGACCCAATATACCCTGCCAA
>JAJOOO010025737.1:0-35002 GCA_029582685.1 Solanum piurae | reverse complement strand
CGATTTACAAAGTTTTTAATCATTAATTTCTTTAACTACGACTAGTTAGAACTAGATTTTATTTTTCTATTAATTCTCAAAACCGCTCCCTTGGGACACCACCCCAACCCTTGGTTGGGTTACTATATTATCGACGATCGTAGACACTCGAACCGTAGTTAGTATCGTTGGTCACGATAGGCATCAATAATGCCCCTGCCGCACTTATGTACTCAATAATGCAGATGTTCAGGATGTAACTTGATCTATTCATCAAAGTATTGATAGATTAAACCTTAATATTCTCTCAAAGCAATAGTTATCATGAGAAGCATTTGAGGATTGTGCTCCAGACTTTTAGAGATTAGTGACCTTATGCGAAGTTTTTAGAGTGGAAGTTTTATCTTGCATCTGTAGCATTCACGAGGTACGTGGTGTCTAAGGACTGCATCATGGTAGATTCAGTAAAGATTGAGGCTATTTGTGGTTGGGCAAGGTTCACATCAATTTTTGAGGTTAGAAGCTTCATCAGATTAGCTCGGTACTAGAAATGATTTTTTGAGGGCTTTTCTACTATTGCAGCTCCACTGACCCAGTTGACTTACCTTGATGTGCCTTTTTAGTGGTCTGAGGAGTGTAAGTTGAGCTTTTGGAAGCTCAATGAGTTGCTAACTACTACTCCTACATTGACTCTTCCAATTCAGGGCGAGGGCTTCGTGATCTATTATGACGCATCCTGCATTTGTTGGGGTTTTGTTTTGATGTATCGGGGTTGGGTTATTGCTTATTCATCAAGGCACCTTAGAGTAAATGATCAGAACTACACCACATATGACTAGGTGTTGGGAGTGGTTATTTTTGAGCTTAAGATCTAATGGCACTACCTATATGGAGTTTTTTTTGAGATCTACACTAATCACATGAGTTTTCCATATATTATGTGCCAGAGGGACCTTAGTTTAGGTAGTGTCACTAGATTGTGTTTCTGAAGGACTATTACTTCTTTATTCTCTACCATCCAAGCAAGTTGAATGTAGTAGTGGACCTCTTAGTTTGAAGGCACTAATTATGGGTAGTGTAACCTTTCTATCTACCGTGGAGCGACCTTTAGCTTTAGGCATTCCGTCCTTAGAAAATACGATAGTTCAATTGGATATCTTAGATTTTATGTGTGTTTCAGCCTATGTGGGAGTTCAGTGTTCTCTTCTTGATCAGATCGATAGCCGACAATTTGAGGATGAGGCCTTGGTGGCACTTTGAGATCGGGTGTTAACGAGTGATTTCGGTCAGGTTACCTTAGATAGATATGAGGTTTTAAGGTTTGTAAGTCATATTTGTAATCCAACAGTTGGTGGTTTGATACAATTGATACTTTGTGAGGCCCATGATTCTAGATATTCTATCCTGCCACGCACCCCGAAGATGTATCTATTCTACCACACACCCCGATTCTTAAATATTTGTGAAAATTTATTTGTCGTAAAAAGTATTTTTTTTGTAGTTAATAGTATGCTTTATCACTAAAAAGGTTATTACTACCGATAAAATTATATCGTCGCTAATTATTTTACTTCAATAGTGACGACATCAATTGTCTCTAAAGTTATATGTATTTCGTAGTTGAACAAAATCTAATTTCGTCGCTAATGACTATATTTTATATAAAAAAATTATTTTGCTCTTAAATGTATTAATTAGGGATAAATTTATTATTATAAAAAGGTTAATGTTCCTCCTATTATCTCGCATCTCAATCTTTTTTAACCCCTCCCCAGGGGCAGCTCCCAACATTATGTTTTCTTGGGGACTCGAACTCACAACCTTAATGTTGGAAGTAAAGAGTTCCTACCATCCGATCAACTCTCTCTTGTCTCTCATTTTTATTTTATTTTTAACTTTATTCAATTTTTTGAGAAATTTAACTTGTGTAGAAATAATATATTATATGATTATTTATACACATACACAAATACATAAAATTTACCACCCACAATTCATTCAAATGTAGATTATATTTTAATTAAACTGTATATTTTTTAAATATCTTCAAATATATTCAGTACGATTCTGTCATTTTATTCATTTATTTTTATATATTTTATAAATTATTCAGTACAATTATTAATTTATTTAAACTTTTGATTTTATTTTTTAAAATTGAATAATCGATTCAATTCAATCAGTAAATCAATTGTTTTGAAAAAAACATTAATATCCATAACTATAGTACTTCATCATAATATATTTGAAATCCTAGTTGGTTCATTTACTTCATTTGTGCTTTTATTTTTTAGTTTATTTCAATTTTCACACTGATGGAAAAAGTTAATAGAAATTAATAAAATATTTCGCACCTTTGCAAAGTCTAAGTTTGTAAGTCGATGTTATCTTTGTATAGTTTCTCTAGGTAAGTATGTGGAATTACTATTAAATATGTACATAATAATTTTAGGTAGAAGCAAATAGATCGACTTAGTCTATGCAATTTATCAATTACAAATCAATAGACATGCTCAAAAATTAGCACCAAGACTTGAGGAATTATTTTTTCTATCGTCTTTATCGATGAAAGTGTATCAAATAAAAAAAAGTGTTCAACCAACAAATTTTAGCAATATAGTGGTAGAACCGTACCCCACTCACGGTACTTATAACCTGGATTGTGTTTTTCAAATGATGCATTTCATAATTGCATAATTTAAGAAAATTGATGAATTGAACTTTTTCATTTTTACAAAATCAACCAAATTCGTTGCTTTTAATATTTTCCCTCGCCAATTAACGAATGGACTCTGTCTATTTCTTATGAAGCACTTGTATTATTCTTTTTGTAAGTTGTCATTTGTAATTATGAACAATTGTAGCCAAAAAAAAATGTATTAAGCTATGAATTTTTTTCGTAACAAACAGTTGAATTATTCACTACAAATTTTAAGTCGTCGTTATTTAACACCCTACATATTTTGTGACAATTTTTTTGTTGTCACTAAGTCACAGATTGATTAGAGACGATAATATTTTTGTCACCAATTATTTATATTATTAGTGACGAAAAAAAATGTTATAATTAAATCTAAATTTTTATTGCCAAAACTAATAATATTTAAGAACGAACTCTAATTTGTCGATATTGTAACAACATATTTTTTTAGATGAATTTTTTTTGTGTCCAAAGATTAATAAATTTTAAGACAAAAAATAATTTGTCATGAATTAGATACATTATTTGTGACGAAATAATGTGTCACTGATAACTTTAAATTCGTGATTAACACTACTTAACAAATGGCGCCAATTAATTTTTTGGTGGGAAACATTAGTGAACAAAACTTTGCTACGAATTTTATGTTTCGTCATTAAAAGTATGTGTCTCATATATTTGAGCACTAAAAGTAAAAAGTTTCAATAAAAACGAACAATTAGTGACGAATTTGATGTCGTAGCTATATATCATATTTGTTGTAGTGATGGTACTAGATTTTATTGTGTGATTTGCATGCTATGTGAAAATTACTTGAGTTTTATTTGTTTTCTGATGCATACTTGACCTTAGCCTAGGACAGGCTAGTGTTGGTTTATACTCGCTAACCTTGTTGTTTGCTTTGTCTCCAACGTCAATTCAGACTAACTTGGTCCCATTAGGCTGGAATAGCACACTTGAGTGTGATAGTATGAGCCTTAGCTTAGGCATTATCATTTCTTGTGGAACTTTCATACCCTCTCTCTCACCCCATAATTTTGTGTCTTAGAGGCCTAATTAATAGAGGTTCGTGCTATCACGATGTTTGGAGATTGAGTTGTACTTGGACGAGAGCTTTCTTTTGGTACCTGCGGGAGTGCACATTAATCCAGTGTGGCTTGCTGCCTATTTGAGATCCTTTTCAGAGTTAATATGCTCCCTGGTGACTCTTTCTAGCTGGACAGTCTGTCCCTTGGAGTGGACTAGTTGGTTGGGTGGCCTTGTTATCTGAGATACTCTATGGAGTCAACACTCCCCTGAGTAACTGTTGCTAGCTAGGTAGTTTTCCCCTATGAGTGGACTGTCAGGCTTGGTGGCATTGATTGGTTGTCACTTTCTCTAGCGAGGTTGGGAGTTGACTGGTTGGCTGATTGTAGCTCTTGCTAGCTAGGCAGGGAGTTAACTGGTTCTTTTATTCGGATATGAGGTACTCTTCTTTCTTAAAGACATAGCTATTCTTTGTACCTTTTCGGTTTTTGGGGTCTTTTTGACTTTTTATTTAAACTTTAACACGAGTGTACCTTCTAGGATTATGGGGTCCATGTAGGTTTAGTTTAGCTATACTTAGATTAACTTCATGTATACTTGTTTGCATTCTTTGTTTCCCCCTTTTAACATTGTTTGTATCTAGAATCTATATTTTATGATTGTATTTGCCTTTCTTGCTCAGTTGGCCTATTATTCCTACTGAGTACCTTGTTTGGGTACTTCTGTGTCACTCTGCATGTTTTTCCTAATGCATGTCCCAGTACCAGCTACCAAGGGTGATTGTTCATTCCATATTTTGTATCTTGTGGATATCAGAGACGAGGGTGAGGACTTTGTATCTTGTATTTTTCCTTTGAGACGGCTTTTTTTGTCCACTTTTGGGACTAGTATTTTGTCTTTCTTAATAGCTCTGTACTTGTAACTTCAAGGTTCTGGGAGGGTTTCCAATGTATGTAGCTTTATGTTTTCTTTTCAGTCATGTGTTTTCTTTTTGGTAGTATTATTTCATGTATTGTTCTTCCCTTATGCTTATTACTTGCGTTCAGGGTACGTGTTGGCTTACTACGTGTGGGTTATGCTTGGTGTATTTATGACTCGTGAGATCGGGTCGTGACAGGTCTCACTAATGCAATTCAACACAATAACCTAATACCTTAATTTAGACCTCTCTTTAGAGAAGGCCTTGAATTTAACAATGAAAACCTAAATGTTTACCTTTTGTCTCAAACATAGGACTCAATTTGAATATGCGACTATCAATGTAATTCTAAACTTCACGAATTTGTTTTAGAGAAACCCACGATTGAAAGCTTGATCTGAGCGTGTACTCTCAAATCATAAATTCAAACATTAAAATTTGACTAAACTCATTTCATGAAAATTTATCATCAAATAAAAATACAAAATCGATAGAATGAGAAATCAAATACCCAAAGGATTTGGCCATTTGTAGCAGAAAGTGATGAGTGGTAGATTTACACTTATTTGAGGCCTATTTATCTCAACAATTTCTTTCCTAGATTCTTAATGATTTCTTATTCTACTAACCATGTTAGTGTGCCAAAATGGGACACAATTCGATGCCCAGAACCGCCAAAATGACAACATGCACAAATTCTCTAATAAAGAGACTTGACATCCCCTTCAGGGAAAGAATTACCTCAAACCAACGATCTTCACTCTTCTCCTCATATTCCAATGTGTATCTAGGATCAACACAAATTCATAACACTTGAATATTCCTTAATTGGAGATTTAGAACTCTAGATATTGAATTTTGAAGTTTGAAGAATAAGCTGAAAAACAGGTTGAGAAGGAACATAAAATCTTAGCAATGACCTCTACAGTGGTCACCAAGAAACCGGCCAGCCTGCCGCAAAAGCTTCCATGCCCTAAGAGGCTCTTACTCCAAGCAAGGTCAACTGGCCGCGAAAAAGGTCAAGCACCAAGAGGCTCCTACCAAAAAAGTGGTGCTTAAACCGCTAAAGCGGCACCAAGGCAACAAAAGTGGTCAAGGAGTCGCTAAAGCGATCGCACCAACACTTTTTCCTAGAAATTAGAAACAAAATGCTCCAAACATCTAATGGACACGAACAAACTTTTCTACCTTAAAAAATTCATTTGGAACCCAATGAACACGAACAAACTTTTCTACCTCAAAAAATTCAACATTCCGAAATTAATTGAACCATCGAAACATTCAATCGAGGTTGTATCAATGATAAGTAGGTCCCACACCAAAGCTTTAATTTAAGATAAATTCCACAAGAGGTCTAGAAATGAGATCAGAATCCTTGAGATCGTCACAAAATTTCATTCTAGTCTAAAGTAAATGTTTCGGGGATAATGGAACCATATGAGTTGCATTCTGAGAACATCTTCATAATCTTTTTACCGAAGTTAATTTTCCATGATTTGTAACACCATGAAAATCTCTATGCTAAGAACCGAACCATTATTTACAGTGTATAGGGTTGTACCATGTGATTCATAATTCTATATAGTTGTTAAAGCTTATTTTTTACAATGTAGAAAGAGATTTAATTTGAATTATGGTCATAAAATTCTTATAACGCAATATATAATTGAAGATTTCCTTATCTATTGAGTTTCCATGAAATATTTTTATTTGGGAAACTTGAAACCACAAAATCTCCTAAAATATGAAGATTTAGGGTGCCCATAACTTATCAATTTAAATTTTCTATGACTCTTATTTCCAATGCCACCAAGTTTGCATCATTCCAAGTTGATTGTACAAAAAGATGTAGTCTAGTTATATTTTCGCTGATAGAAAATTCTAAATAGGTAATATTTATGTGCTTATACCCTATGAAAACCCTAAATCAAATTTCTTACCTCCTATAAATCACTAATTAATAAGAATTTCATCTTTTAATTCCTTCTTCTCCTTTCTAAAACCCAAAGAAAAATATATAAGAGAAATAAAATAATAAGACTTCCAAGAAAGATTCTTCAAAATATTTTTCAAGATCTTCTTGAAGGTAAGTGATGAGTTATGAATTTACACTCATTACAAGCTCTTTTCGTGGTGATTTTGGCTTGCTTTAGTGTAGAATTGGTACTTTTAATGTGGATTTTTTCATATATGCAGGAAAATGAAACAGAGAGCAAATTTAGATGAAATTTTAAGATACCAAGAGGAAATGAGGCAAGAAAAGTCCATGAGCTGAAAATACAAAATTGTGGCAGGAAAAATGCCCTCCACAAATACGCCAGAAGGACTGCGAATATGGAGTGAACAGAGACCCAATAATGCACCTAAAAGACCATGAATACAGAGTCTGATTCAACTTAGGATTGGAAACGCTAAAAAGACCGTGAATGCGGATGTTGAATTAGCTTAAAGTCCCTGAATGCAAATGACTCTCTATGAACACGGAGTGTCGCATTTCAAACACACCGGGGAAAACTGGGAATTTCACCAAATTGACCCATAAAATCCTTTTTACACACACTATAAATCAATATTCAGATAGAAAAACACAATGGAGACAAGATATTGTAGAGAACAACACACCGTCTTAGCTTATAGTTTTCATAATTTAGATTAAGACATTGAAGGCATGTTGCCTCAAAACTCATCTTTTGGTTTTTAAGATTGTTTTCTTGATAGTAAAATCTCTTTTCCATTCTTCATTTCTTGAATTATGGTAGTAATTGTGTGTATGAAATTAAAGCTTTTATTCTAGAAATAGACAAAGCTATTTTGGTGTATCATTTATTGCTTTATTGTTTTTGGAGCTAGTGCGGTCAGCCTACAGGTATGTTTTGGCTTTCTTTCTAATTACAATGAGCATGAGTATGTAGATTCATGATGAACAATATGATTTATGGTTTCTTAGAAACCATTATTTGAGGTTGATTACTACTACATCGAGGATAGAACCATACTAGTAGGGTTGGTTGTGTGACTTGCATGATATGTCAAAATTACTTGAGTTTTTTTATTTTCTGATGCATATTTGGCCTTAGCCTAAGATAGGCTAGTGTTGCCTTAGGCTCCCAAACTTTGTGGCTTAATTTGTCTCGAGCATCGATTCGAACGGATTATGTCCATGTAGACTGGATTAGCAAACTTGAATTTGATAGTTCGAGCCTTAGCTTAGGTGTTATCATTGCTTTTGGACCTTCCATACTCTCTCTCTCTCTCTTTCCTCCTTATTTTTGTGGCTCCGAGGTATTAGCAAAGATCATGCTATTGAGATGTTCGGAGATGGAGTTATGCGTGGCTTGGATATTTCTATTGATACTCAAGGGAGTGGACGTCAATGCATGAAGGCTTACACTCTATTTTAGATCCTATTCGGAGTTGATATTCCCTTAGTTCACTCTTGCTAGCTGGGAAATATGCCCCTTTGAGTGGACTGGCTGGCTCGGGAATTTGTAGGAGTATTTGTTCCCTTGAAATGAAAAATGATAGGTTGTTCCGTAAGATACCTCTACGATTTTCATTCCCTAAGGTTGAAATGCAACTAGGGTGTTTCTTCCCTAGAAATGGGATCTTTGTTCCCTAAGATACAATTGGGGTATTTGTACCATAAGGTCAGAATGAAACTAGGGTGTTTGTACCCTAGAAAAGAAAGATGATAGGGTCTTTACTCCCTAAATTACCAATAGTGTGTTTGTTCCCTAAGATCAAAATGCACCTAGGGTGTTTTTCCCCCTAAAAATCAAAGATAATAGGGTGTTTGTTCCCTAAAATACCATTAGGGTGTTTGTTTCCCAAGGTAAAATGCAACTAGGGTTAATGTTCCCTAGAAATGAAAGATGAGAGGGTGTTAGTTACCTAACATACAAATAGGGTTATTTTCCCTTATGGTTAAAATGCAACTAGGGTGTTTGTTTCCTATAAATCAAAGATTATAAAGTCTTCGTTCCCTAAAATACCATTAGGGTGTTTGTTCTCAAAGGGAAAAATGCAACTTGGTGTTTGTTTCGTGTACTAACAAAAATAAAAATATGGCATTTCTTCCCTTAAGTATATTAATAGGGTGTTTGTTCCATAAGGTCCAAATGCAATGAGGGTGTTTGTTACCTAGAATGTCTCTAGGGTGTTTGTTCCATTAAGTAAAAATGCAACTTCGGCCTTTGTTCCCTAGAAATAAAAGATTATAGGGTGTTTGTTCCCAAAGAAGACATAAGAGTCATTTTTTCTTTTTATTAATTTAAAAAAATTATGAAGAAGTTTTTGATACTGAGGAACTATGAAATTTTATTATTTATCTTTTTTTGAAAGTTCTAAAAATTATTCTTGTTCTAATCTTATTGGATATGAACATTTTTGTTTGGGGAGACAAAATTCAATTTTAGGACAACCTATGTATATGGACATGGCAAGAATCAGGTTAAACATAGTTTACATATATCAAATATTTTTTTTTCTCTTTTATTACTGTGTTTTTTTTCTTTTTACAAAAGACATCATTGAAAAAGAATACACGAGGATTAAGAGAATGAAATCAATTTATGGTTGAGAATGTTTTGACTTTAGTTGGTACCAACAATTAGTATTATGCATATGAATCACATTCAACTACTTTCAGACAAACTTGAGATTAAATTTGCGAAATTCCTATAAATTCAAATGGTACCTCAAATATGCTTAAGTATTTACAAAATCTGTTCATCTTGCATCAATAAAGGAATTAAAATTATTTATATCCTCATGTTTCAAGTGTCTTTATGACAAATAAAATTGTACTTGACAGACAATAGATGAATCTATATAATAGGATATTTACAAACCACTCAAACTAAGAAAGTTGTTCAATGCATAAGATTGAGATACCGTATGTTTCATATAAGTAACCACTAATTTGAGGACGCCAAAAATAGGATAAAGTAGAACTTGTTATAGTGTTATAACATAGGGCATGGAATGGGTAGAATATTTGTTTAGGATAAAGTGACAATCCCCCCCCCCCAAGCATTGCACAATATTCTCAGTTTATTTATTTTTTTATTTTCACACTAGATATTTATTTGCATTGCTTACTTCTTCTTCTTCTTTTCTTATTCGCAGTTTTCCTCCTTGCATTGCTCGTTCCCATGTGTTTAGAGCTTTTGAAACTTGAATAGTTAACTTTAGTCAAAATGTCAGGTAAACAACCTCAAAATGGAATTCTGACAATTTTATCTGCTCTAGAATGGTCATCTTAGGCTAGTGGCATTTTTTACTCAAATATCGAGGCTTTTGGCCCAAGTTTGTGCCATTAGAAGTTTTAGCTTTTAAGCTTTAGCCTAAGTTTGAACTTGGTCAACATTCTTGGTAAACATGCTCGGATTGAAATTCCGCCAGTGCGGTTAGCTCCAAAACGTTGAGTTTGATCTAGAAGGACCTTTAGTTCGGGTACTAAGGTTTCTTATGTGAGTTTGAGCAATTAGACGAGATGTTGGAAATCTTAAAGGCCTAGAGTTGACTTTGGTCAACATTTAGAGAATTATTTGTCGCATGAGAATTATGTCAGCGCTATTATCTCTTTAATGTTAAATTTGATCTAGTAGGACCGTTTGTTTGGGTCTTGAGATCTTCTTTTTTATTTTTGAGTATTTAGGTAAAAAGTGAGTTTTTGGCCTAATGGGTCTAGGGGGGGGGGAGGGGGTAATTCTGTCATAGGATTTTTTTTATGGAAACCCGACAAATCCATTGAGTCCGGAATGTCGAATTTAGTGGGGTAGCGTATCTTGTTTATTTTTATCGGGTCTCGAACGAATCCTCAGGTTTCGTTTGGATACTTTGAAAAACACGGAAAAAAATCGGAATGCTGGTGGAGACGTTTAGCGACTAGAAGCCTTTTAGCGACCAAAGCTACCATTATTTAAAGCCAAAAATCAGCATTCAACCCTCATTTTCTAAACGCAATTTCTCTCTCATTTTGTCTTCGTTTTAAGTGATTCAAAGGCTAGGTTTCTCGAAATTGGTGTGGCTACGTATTAGAGTGCTCGGGGACTGTCAGGGAACCTTCTTTTGAAATAATTTTGAGTTTTAGTTGTTTTGCTCTCTCCTTCTTTAGCTTTAATGGTTATTTAAATGCATGGGCTGATTCTTTGCTGTTTCGAGCCCCGACTAATGTTCCATTTTGTGACACAAGTTCGGGAAGGTAAAATTAACCTTTTCACGGAGTCAATTTCTTGATTTCCAGTGCGGGTCCCATAATCCAGTTTTGGACCTTACTTTGTGTCCGTCTCCGAAAAAGGTGATTATTGTGTAAAAATGACGGTATTGACGTTGTGATTCTACTTTTGATGGTGGAAAGCATTTCAAGGCCGTACGGAAGGGAAAAGCTCCGGCAACGTGATTTGGAGCCCGCGTGGTCGGCCTACAAGAATGCTATGACTTCCCTCTCCTTAGATTGAGCATGATTAAGTAATTGTAGGTTTATTTTTATGAATTTGGGGTTGAATTGATGATTAATCAAGTTAAATTTTTAGACTCCATTCCTTAGTCTACTTTTCAGGTATTCCAGGCGGTTGAAGCATGTCTATTGTATTTGTTGATTATCCTCACCTTGTGGTGTGCCTTATTTGTGATTTGTGAGTATTGTTGGAGCATGTTTTCCCTCTATTTAGAATTAGGCTAGTGATTTTCATACACCTGCATCCATTTGGAGACATTAGGCCTTGTAATCTCCCAAATGTTGCTTCGGACGGCTTAGCTCCCAGTAGACTAATGTAGCAGACCTGAGTCTCATATTTTGAGCCTTGGCTAGGCAGTAACACTGCTCTTGGGACCATATACCCTAAAATCCCCTATTTTTGTCACTTTCGGTGTCTCTTATTCTTGGTGTGGAAGCTACTTGTTGATTCTGGTTTGGATATGGTTCGGGATGGAATGATCTATTTATGGCGCTCGAATTGCGGGTACTAATTGTATTGCTTGGTTTGCTACCAATTCTATTTCTAGTCAATTCGCCTCTATTTGTGGTTCAAGTCCCCCATTTGCAGTCGTGGTTTAAGTTCACTACTCTTTACACCTTGGTTCAAGTCCATAGCTACTCTCACCTCTGTTCAATTCCTTGGTCATATTTATACATGGTTAAAGTCCACAATTATCTTCAACCTTTGTTCAAGTCCTCGGTTACCTCAAATCTCTTTTCAATTCTTTGATCTTCCAACTTCAATTTGGTTCAAGTCCTTATCCCTATCAGTTCTTGATGAGCTTCAGGCATATGGATTGGTTCAGTTCAAGTTTGTGGAAAGTTGTGGAAATCTTGGAAACTTCATCGGGTCTTCTTATTCAATTCTAAAACTCTTGTTTGTACCTGTCGAGCTAATAAGATCTCTCTCGAGTTTTACTTTTAGCTTGTGCACGAGTGTACCCATCAGGTTTATGGGAGACCATTCAGATTTAGTTAGTTATTCTGTTTTTCTTTGTGTGTTAGTACACTCGTTTGCATACCTATTACATTTCTCATTCTTGTTTCTGGTAGTGTTTTAGATTCACGCATTTCATATTACTTTTTCTTTCCTTGATAAGTTGGCCTATATGGTCTACTGGGTACCTATTGTTTTGGTATTCATACTACACTTTGCATCTGTTTTAGTGATGCAGGTCTGAGCACCAACTACCAGCGTTGACATCGAGCCTCCAACAGTCTGATCTTCAGACGGGAGTGAAAACTTAGAATTTTGTGTTATACTTGTCGCCATCTATATATATTGACTTGTATTTTGCTTTTTAAGATAGCCTAGTTTCTATGGTCCACTTTTGGGACTTGTACACATTTTGTTAGTAGCTTTGTACATGTGACTTACAGGTTCTGGGAGGGATCTCTTATTGTATGTATATATTTTGGCTTGCTTCCGCTTCTTCATCTATGATTCTTGTTATTTATATTATTGTTTTAGTTTGAGTTTGGTCTTCTGCCCTCAATCCCTTGACTTGTAGTTTCGTGATACGGGTTGGCTTGTATACTGATGGGTTATAGTATGTGCAATCATGACTCCAGAAATTGGGTCGTGACAAGTTGGTATTAGAGCCCCAGGTTCACCGGTCTCACCAGTACAAAGCTAACTTCTATTAGAGTCATGCAGATTGGCACAATCCATGACTTATCTTTCGTAGGCTAAAGATGTCGTTAGGAAGATTTTCTATTTTTTATCCTTTACGTGCATCATATGTCTAACTGGTTTCATGGGATCTCACTTGTTTCACTCTTTCATATGATGGCTTGTACTCACGGTAGAGTGAAAAGGGTTGATGCACTCGGGCATACAGATAGAGGCCCAACAAGGGGTAGCGAAGGACATCCAAGTCGAGGCAGGGCTGCAGCACCAACTCGAGAGAAAGAGTGGACTACGGAGCCGAAGGAGTAGCCACAGGTAGATCACGTTCCTCCTCAGCCAGTGGGACGGGACCAACCCACCAACCACCCGCACCAGCTACCGCTCTGGACCTTAAGGCGATGCTGACCATGATTTTAGCGGTCATAAGGGGGTATGAAGCAGCAGGCACCAGTGATGTTTACGTAATCAACACACAACTTCCAATTCGAGTGTCTACGATCGTGCAATAGTATAATAACCCAACCAAGGGTTGGGGTCGAGTCCTAAGGGAATGGTGGTGAAAATTAATAGAAAAATAAAATTAAGTTCTAATTAGTCGTAGCTCTAAACATTATTGAATATAAACATATTAAATCAATGGGGGTGATGCAAGCGTCAATTAACAATGGGGGGCTTGCAGCAATTATCAATTAAAAATAGCAGAAAAATACGAAAACGAGATAGAGAGTTAGGGTATCCTTGGGATGTGATAGGAATACGGGATAAACTAAACTATTGTGTAGATTCTTTTGTTGGTAAATTTGTTGAATATTTGTGACTAGGCTAGACTATAGTTGGGGTAAATTCTCTCTCGAGCAACTTACCCCGAATCAACTCGGTTTCTCTAGAACACCGGGTTGTTGTTGTAAGAACAACCTCCGCCTTAGCCCACTCACTCTATCGAGCTGAGTGTGTGGGAGAAGGACTAGGGTTCACTGTCTCGAGTTGAACCTCATATCGACCCACTCCCACCGACTATCAATTTAGTAGTCTTAGTTTTACGACCTCTCTTTCGAGCAAGACGAAAACAGAAAGGTGAAATCATATATGTAACTACAATTTCATTAAGTTCCACTACAACTACTAAATGAAATCACATTAAAACAACAAATAAACCATCAACAAGCAAGACCCAACAGATAATCTAACCCATATTCACAAAATCACACCCCAAGAATTGGGGTTTTAGCTAGACATGCTAAAGAGATAGAAATTGATACCAAAAGGTGTTACCATCCAATGGGTATGGAGAATTAAGTCTTTAAACAAGTCAAGGTTGCAGAATCTTGAAGATCCACACCCAATTTCTTGGAGTTGAAACCTTTCAAGAATAATGTCTCCCAAAACTTAGAGCTAAAAGTTGGAAAATGTAAAAAAAATGTCTAATATCCGTCTAAAATTGCGCACAAGAATAAAAGTTGAACTAGTATTTATAGATTTCAGAAAATGCTCTGCGAAGGATCGTTCGGCGTAGTTAGTCGAGATCGCTGATGCACTCGGTTATCCGCCCTTTGCCCTTCTTCATTGCCTTTCAGCTTTTGCCTTCAGCCTACTCGCGTACTGGATCATTGAGTGGTACAGTACTGCTTCACGGATCTGCTCTGTGACACGATGACTGCTCCTTTTCACCACAGATTAGATCCTCTCCTTCAGGGCTCAGTATACTGGAACAAAAGGCGAGACTAAGATCTTTTGGCGATTCGCCGAATGGGTTCAATGATCCACATATCTTTATTTATTCGTTCTTTCAGCTGCCTTTGTTCCTTTTTGCTAAGTAGTGTCCATGTTTTGCCTCAAAATCAAATTACTTGAAACTTAAGTATTTTCATAACATATTGAGACAAAATATGCGTTTGATGACACTAATTCTATCAAAATATAGCCCTAAATGAGTCCAAATTGTAGACTCATCAACACCCCATCTTAAACTTTTGCTTGTCCTCAAGCAAACTCATGTTCAACCTTTCAAAAAGGGTGCCTCGAACACTGCTACACAAGACTCAATCATGAATGCACACAATAAGACTCAATTTACTTATGCACAGATCAATTGTGCACTCAAAGATTCAAGTTGTGACTCACAAATACCAAAGAATCTCATGCTCACAATACTTGCTTCAAATGCAAGTTCAAGCTCAACTAAAGTTTTCAAATGCCCTCACACAAGGAATGATTCCATATTCACACACAATGGTTTGCAATTTAAAGCTTCGAAATCAAATGCAACGCTCACACTCACAAAGATGAATACAATTCATGATTTCACCCATAGGTTTGCCCGTATTTTCCAATCAACACTTACTTCAGCTCACTCAAGATCACAAAGGTCTTTTTAAGGCTTGTAACGGGGCTGAGTGCAACGGTATGGTCATTTAGGTTCAAGGGTTATAGTCCTCATGAAATGTGGTGTGAACAGCACTTCCTTTCCTTTTCTTCGTCATTCTCATTTGTGCTCACAAGTAGTTCCATTATTCATTTCCCATGGATAGTTGGGAACCCCAATTTCTTTGTATTTTCACAACTTTATTCCACATATTTTTCATTCTTTTTCTTTTTTTTTTTTCTTTTTTTTTTTTTAATATATATGGAGGGGTTCCATTTTTCTCAAAATCATGGGTGGAAGGGACTTCTTTGCACTTCTTGACTTACCTTCCCTTTTCACCACACCCCCAACTTAGTCTTTTGGCCTAAGTTGGCTATTCAAACTAACCACAACTTCATGAGGATTATGGTTAATGGATTAAAAGGATGTCATGTTTTCATCAAGTTTCTTCCAAAGAAGAATAAGGCTCTAGGGGTGTTCAAAAGAGGTTCACACACTCACGAGGTAGGCCATAAAAGAGGTATATGTCGAATTGGTTCACACTCTTTAAAGTTGTCTAAGATCATTTCAAGAGTTCACATCACTTTAGTCAATTGGACCAACAGGGAAAATTCTAGGATTCACCATGCACAATTCACGGTAAGCTCATCACACTAGGCATTGCCACTACAGTCAAACAAGACTCTACACTTTTGCTAGTGTGCAACGGTCATCACAAGAGACTCGATTCAATAACAGGCTAGTCACAACGAGATGAAAATAGTTCACATATTGTCTATGCAAGTTCATTTGGCCTCGTTGTAGCCGTACATTCATGTTCGTTTGATTAAGAGCACTATTTGATTCAACGATATTGATCGGAACCGAGAATCAAATTTTTCAATAGAATAACCACATTCAACACAGAAGAGGTGACGATTTTTTTTTGGAAGGGTCAAAATCATTTTGCAATTTAAAACATGGAGCCATAAGCTCAAACATCCACAAATTGTAGTGCATAAACACTATAGTTGATAACAACCCAAAATATAGTCAAAATACAATAAATATGCACAAATGTACAATGAATATGCACAAAGGTAAAGTTGGCCTCACCCCACCACAAATAAAAGTATTTGTCCTCAAATGCGAATAAAAGTATCCAAAAATAAAAATAAGTAATACAGAGAGGGAGGTAAAGAAAGGTCATGTCTATGAATTAGCTTCCTCTGTCAGGATCTCTGTCTGAATCAGGGCATCAGTTCTCGGAGCATCTGTCTGGTCTCGGGTCTCAGTACCCGAACTCACCTCAGGAGGAATAAAAGTGACAGATCCACTAGGAGCTGCTATGGACGTCTCAGTCAGTGATGGATGGACCACTGGCTGCACAATCGATCCCACAAGATCTGGAAAATCTCTGAATATGCTCTCATCGTGACTCTTTTATATCTCCTCCTCGTACACTTCTATCAGCACCTCATCGATCTCTGCATTCGACTCTTCATCCGCTATGCCACCCCTCTGCACATCTCCGGTGGTAACCGGAGGAATCCCCGAGGTCTCAGGAGCATCCCTGTCATCAGCAGCCTCTAGCAGTGAAGTGAAGTCAGTAGACTTAAGATAGTCTATGTCCTTCCTCAAACTCGCAACATCGGCTTTTAAAGTCGTCACCTCAGAGGCCTCCCCCTGTCTGCTCTCACAAGAAGTGAATCTCACTATCAAAGCATCAACAGAAGTCTGGAGAGGGGTAGGTACTGCTAGTATGATCCTGTTGATCATCTCCAGAATAGACCTCTCCAGTTGGGTAGCCCGCACATTAGCTGACTGGGCCAAGTGCCCTATCTTTAGGATCATCGCCTGAGTAATCTTCGCTGGTTGGGAAGAGGGGGAAGAATTATCTGGTACATGTGAAGAAGAGGAAGGTGCAGATGTACATAAAGGCTCGGAGGCTGGAGTAGAAGCATATGGCCCTGCTGGCAAAGATTCAACATCAACCTCAGCAGTTGTGCCTGCCGGAGCTGATCTCTTCCAATCAACCTCCACTCATGTGAACTCTACCTCAATACGATGTATATCCGTGGACGATGAAGGGATGACTTCTATATCACTCGCAGGATCCCGGGGTACTCTGGCACGCTGACATAACTCAGTGATCAAAGACGGGAATGGCAGTGAGGTAAGTCTCTGCTTGGCTCTCATGGCCATCTCCTGTGAATTCAGTAGTCCTAGGTTGATCCACCTCCTGGCCATGATAGAACCGAGGCAAGACACCTTAGGATGGTGCAGAATAGACTCGTTCTGGGATGTCATTAAGGTGTTGCTGGTAAATCCAAACAAGAACCTAGAGGCGACGTTCATGTCCCGCTTATCAATAGGAGCTTTTGCATCAATCCACCTCGGGGTGGTGTAAGAAATCAGCGGAGCCAACCAACCCTTCAAATCATCTAGGGATAGAACAATAGGCAACCCCTCGTAAGGAAGTACAGAGTGCAGCGGTCTACCTAATACATAATTAATATGCTCGCTGTGACACTCCACCTCCTTGCCTCTGACCATGACCGACTTCACCGGTCGAAACTTACTTGACTTCTTCTTGTTCTTAGGCACCAACTCCCCATAAGCTGTGTAAAACACCCTAACCCAGGAAAGAAGGTAAGGGCCTCAGGGCCGTGTGAACCGCTCGAACTCATTGTAGTGGAGGGTGTCCAAAACATCTGGATATTTTCCTTCCAGACCCTCCGTAGATAGCAGCTTCTCCTCTATGATAGTCCGGACTCCTTCACCTTTTAGTCTATTTAGCAATCTAGGTGGAGGAGCAATAGGCAGTGCATGAGTCATTGGGGGTGCCTGAGCTGGCACTGATTCAGTAATAGGTGGGGTAACAATCGAGGGAGCTCCGGTGGGCGTAGGCATAGATCTAGCATGGTGTCTACTCCTTTGAGGAATCAATATATCCTCGTCTTCCGTTTCAGGAAAATCAAGTTGGGGTTCAATAGCTATCCCTTCCTAGCTATGTGTTTTTTCCTCTTTCTTTCGTTTCTGTTGAGGATTTGATCCTCCTTCATTTATCGTAATGCCCTTTGCCTTTTTCTGGGGTGGCTCTTTTAGATTTGTGCGTACCATATTTGCAAAAAATCGAAAGAGATTAGGAGAAAATCAAACACAATCACAGAAAATCATATTGCAGAAAGATTCGCTGATCCAATTAGCGAATCACCGAACCTCTTTGGTGAGCTATATCGCACTCGCTGAGGAGTTTAACTTGCAAATTTTTGAAAATCGGCGATGAGAAAGCCTGATCGGCGAATTCGGTGAACAAGTGATTATCCGCCGAAAGTAACAATGCAACATAGACTCAGGGGTGCAGACAAAGGGCGAGAAAAATGCTTTCAGCGAGTCGTCTAGTGCTTTCGGTGCCCTCAGGCTTCTCGCCAAAAGTTATAGTATCAAATATCAATAAGGCGCCAAATTATCAATGAAATGGGGACATTAGGCGAACTGTCGAGTCATTCGTCGACCTCGACCTAGCTCGCCAATCGACCAACGTTCCTATTTTCAAACCATCTACTCGAATTCAACCCTGCAACCCCCGAAAATAAAATCAAAGAATGCACTCATGGAATTCAAACAAGACCCGTACTACTCATCACCCCAGAATACTCAGATATTTCCCAGAATTACCAAATTGGCCATTTGATGATATTTGCTTTTAAAAGTGGTGTCACCCGCTCTATCATTAAGCAATTTTCGTCATTTAGCACATGCATGGGTTACTCAGACTTCACCCAATCAATCTAAACAACATGTAAGCATCACCCAATCAAGTTTCATTCATTCCAAGGCATAAAAATATGGGCATTTTGACGATCAAATAATATAGGCAAGATTTTCAAATTAAAATTGGAAATCAATCATTCTCTTCATATCAGAGAGGCCCAACACATATCACTAAGATACAATCATAGCAAATGAGTACAAACTTCAATAGGATAAAATGCAATTGAAAAGCTAGGCGGCAAAGAAATCCAACTCCGAGCACAAATCAACCAACCAAAATACTAGTAAAATGCGAAAATAAGGAAAATACTACCTTAGTGGGAGTTTGTCAAGTTTAAAAGCGAGGGAAAGTGAAGAATTTCAAATTCTAAGACTTTTGGCCTTTATAAACCGTCCAGTTCGCGTCCATTCGGCGACATTAGTCGCACTCGCCGATCAACTCGGTGATTCGCAGAGTGGTTACTTACCCTGCTGATTCCTACAGGATCTTTAATTTCTTAGGGGTCAAGACGACGGTCTGCGTCGTTGTCGTCGAACTGGTCGGTGACTCACCGAACTGATTCTCAAGCTCGCCGAGTTTTACGGGCTCCAAGTTAAACTTTTGTTGAGCCAAACAGCGGGTCAAGTCTGGTACGCCGACCTATTTAGCGTTACGCCGACTGATCATTTTTCTCGCCAATCTGCATTTTCTAAACATTTCCCGCATTTAAACCTGCAGAACTAACACACTATTATTTATAAAAGTAATAATAAAGTAGTTAAGGGGTTTTGGGTTGCCTCCCAAACAACATCTTAGTAAACGTCATGGCACGACGCAAGTTAGCCTTCAAACTCCATTATTGGGGTTTGTCTTAGTGGTACCAGGTAACCCCAATTGTTCGTCTTGGTGGAGATGAGGCACTACATGCCTCAAGAGTGTCCTGATCAGCTGGATAGATCTAGAGTAACAGCCAATCATCTGATTCAACACTTCAATATTCTCCTTCATATCTTCCAACATTAGATCTTGTTCAGTGATCTTCTGGATAATGATTTGTAGTGTTTCCTCAACACGACTGTTCCCCCTGCCTCTAGGCTTTTCCCGCTCATGAGGAGGTATGTACCTCCCTTGGGTTTTGCACTGGACTTCCACCTCTGATATTTTGGTGGCCAAATCATTCAATTGAGTCGCCAGTACGGCTAACGTGAAGTCCCCCTCGACTTCTTGGTCCATCTCATCCATTTTCAATTTATTGCTTACAACATCAACACAAAGAAAAAAAAACTAAAAATAAAGTGAGTAAACTATGAGTAACAAAAACAAATTTCGTCTAAACCAAAAAATTTCACATAACACCACTCCCCGGTAGCGACGCCATTTTGATGTTTGTGTAATCAAGACACAACTTCCAATTCAAGTGTCTATGATCGTGCAATAGTATAATAACTCAGCCAATGGTTGGGGTCGAGTCCTAACGAAGTGGTAGTGAAAATTAATAGAAAAATAAAACTAAGTTCTAATTAGTTGTAGATATAAATATTATCGAATATAAACATATTAAATCAAGGGGGGTGATGCAAGCGTCAATTAACAATGGGGGGTTTGTAGAAATTATCAATTAAAAACAGTGGAAATATACGAAAATGAGATGGAGAGTTAGCCCATTCTTGGGATGTGATAGGAATACGGGATTAACTAAACTATTGGGTTCATGCTTTTGTTGGTAAATTCATTGAATATTTGTGTCTAGGATAGACTATAGTGGGGGTAAATTCTCTCTCGAGCAACTTACCCCGAATCAACCGGTTTCTATCGAACACCGGGTTACCGCTTTAAGAACAACCTCCACCTTAGCCCACTCACTCTCTCGAGCTGAATGTGTCAGAAAAGGACTAGGGTTCACTCTATCGAGATGAACCTCATGTCGACCCACTCCCACCGGCTATCAATTTAGTAGTTTTAGTTTTACGACCTCTCTCTCAAGCAAGCCAAAAACACAAAGGTGAAATGGTATTTGCAAATACAATTTGATTAAGTTCCACCACAACTACTAAACAAAATCACATCAAAACAACAAATAAACCATCAACAAGCAAAACCCAAAAGATAATCTAACCCATATTCACAAAATCAGACCCCAAGAATTGGGGTTTTAGCTAGACATGCTGAAGAGATAGAAATCGATACCAAAAGGTGTTAACATCCAATGGGTATGGAAAATTAAGTCTTTAAGCAAGTCAAGGTTGAAGAATCTTGAAGACCCACACCCAATTTCTTGGAGTTGAAACCCTTCAAAAACAATGTCTCCCAAAACATATAGCTAAAAGCTGGAAAATGTAAAAAAATGTCTAATATCCGTCTAAATTTTCTTACAAAAATTAAAACTAAACTAGTATTTATAGATTTTAGAAAATGTTCTGTGAAGGATCATTCGGCAAAGTTAGTCGGGATAGTCGATGCACTCGGCTATCCGCCCTTTGGCCTACTTCATCGCCTTTTAGCTTTTGCCTTCAGCCTCCTCGCTTCCTGGATCATTGGGTGGTATAGTACTGCTTCACGGTTCTGCTTGTCGACACGTCGACTGTTCCATTTCACCGCCAATTTGTTCCTTTACTTTAGGGCTCAACACACTGCAACAAAAGGCGAGACTAAGATCTTTTGGCGATTCACCGAATGGGTTCGGCGATCCGTAGATCTTTATTTATTCTTTCTTTTAGCTGCCTTTGTTCCTTTTTGCTAAGTAGTGTCCATGCTTTGCCTTAAAATCTAATTACCTGAAACTTAAGTGTTTTCATTAGATATTGAGACAAAATATGTGTTTGAGGACACTAACTTTATCAAAATATAACCCTAAATGAGTCCAAATTTCTATCTATTTTACATGTCTAGCTAAAACCCCAATTCTTGGGGTGTGATTTTGTGAATATGGGTTAAATTATCTGTTGGGTCTTGCTTGTTGATGGTTTATTTTTTGTTTAAATGTGATTTCGTTTAGTAGTTGTGTATGAACTTAATGGGATTGTAGTTGCAAATATAATTTCATCATAGTGTTTTTGGCTTGCTCGAGAGAGAGGGTGTAAAACTAAGACTACTAAATTGATAGCCGGTTGTATTGGGTTGACATGGGTTCAACTCAAGAGAGTGAATCCTAGTCCTTCTCCAACGCATTCAGCTCGAGAGAGTTAATGATCTAAGGCGGAGGCTGTTCTTAATGCGGCAACTTGGTGTTTGAGAGAAACCTAGTTGATTCGGAGTAAGTTTCTGGAGAGAGAATTTACCCCCACTATAGTCTAGCCTAGTCCAAAATGGCCAACAATTTACTATCACAAACATGTACCTGATAGTCTAGTTTAACCCGTATTCCAGTCACATCCCAAAAATCCCGTCTCCATATCTTGTTTCTTTATATTTTTTCTGTTTTTAGTTGTTAATTAATACAAACCCACCCATTGATAATTGACGCTTGCGTCACTCCTTAGATTTAGTATGTTTTTTATTTGTTAATATTTATAGCTATGACTAATTAGCACTTTATTTTATTTTTCTATTAATTCTCAAAACCACTCCTTATGGGAACGATCCCAACCCTTGGTTAGGTTATATCACTACACGCGATCGTTTGGCACTTTAACCGAAACAGTGTCAGTTGATTACGTCAAACATCCAAATGGCGCCGATGGTGGGGAGTGGTGTTAGTTGAGAATTTTTAGTTACGTTGAATTTTTTTCTTGTTAATTATAGTTGAACTTACTTTATTTTTAGTTTTGGTTTTTGTGTTGCTGTTTTGAATAGAAAAATTGAGCATATCTGCTAGCAACGGTGACCCAATGGACCACCCTCCTTTGAAAATGATGATTCTAAGGGATAACATCATAAGTTTCAATAAATTGGAGGGTGAGTCAGTTTATGAGTTGAGGCAAAGGTTTAAGGCTCTCTTGCAGCAGTGCCCGACTCATGGAATTCTAGATAAGAAGCTTCTGGAACGTCTCTACCTAGAGCCGGAAGAGTTGTTGCCTTATGAAAGTGAGGCAAATCCCACTAATGGAACTTCAGTGGGGACTTGCATCGTGCCACGGCGTTAACTAAGGCGCTGCTTGGGAGACCACCAAAGACTCCTTATCACTTTATTTTTGCATTAAGAAATAATGGTGTGTTGTTTCTGTAGGTCGAAGTGGGAAAGTTGTTGAAAAGTGCAGATTGGCGAGCAAAAGGTCCATTCGGCTCATCGCCTAAGAGGTCGGTGATCCCGATCTAATCCTCCATTTGGACCCGTACATCAACAGAGGATCCTGTAAAACTCGGCGAGGTAAGTGATCATTCAATGTGTCATCGAGTGGGTCGGCGAGCACAACTAATGTCGCCGAATGGGTGAGAACTGGACGGTTTCTTAAAAGGCCAAAGGTTTAAACTTTCAAACTCTTCACTTTTCCTCACTTTCAATCATCACAAACTCACACCCGCACCTTAGTTTCTATATTTTTGCAATTTTAAAGTATTTTAGTCGTAGATTTGTGTTCGGAGTGGATTACATTACCGCCTAGCATTTTAAAAGTATTTTAATCAGCATCTAAGGTTGGTTTTCCGAACCCCAAATTTATTTTATCAAACATTATACTCATTTGCAATAGCCTGATCTTGTTGTATCAAACATTATACTCATTTGCAATAGCCTGATCTTGTTGAAGTGTTCTGATCCTGCCTAATATGATTAGATTGTTTACATGTATGATTTAATTTGATAATCTTGCTCGAGTAGTTGTGATAGTTGAAATACCGTAATTGTATGCCTTAAACTGGATTAAAATTCGAGGGGACGTGTTTGGGTGTTATGGGTCTGAGCTTTATTGAACTAGTGCATGTATTGATTTTATATTTGGTGGTTGCAGGGTTGAATTCGAGAAAGTGGGTTGAAGGTAGGTACGTTAGGTCATTTGGCGAGCTAGGTCGAGTTCGCCAAACCACTCGGTGGTTCGCCTAGTACCGCCATCTCACCTCTAATTTTTTTCTAAGTGAGTAATTGAAGTCTATAACTTTCGGCGAGATGCCTGAGGTTGCCAACAGCACTCGGCGACTCGCCGAAAGGCTTTTCAATCTCCCTTTGTCTGCACCCCTGAACTTGTGTGCACTGGAACTTTTGGCGGGCCTATCCTTGTTTGCCGAAAGCTATGGGCGACAATCCGAGTGGTTCCCCCCATCGCCTACTTGCCGCAGTTTTTAGAGTTAATTCCTTTGGCGAGCTTTATCTAGCTCGCCTAAGAAATTTGGTGATTCTCCCTCTAGTTTAACGAATCTGTTTGAAATTGTTCTGCTGTGCTTTTGTTTAAGTTTTTCTAACTTCTCTTCCTGATTTTGCAGACATGACTAAATCAAAAGCTGCTGAAAGAGTAACACCAACCCAAGAGAAGTCCAAATGGATTGTGATAAATAAGGATGCAGCTACGTCGAAAGGCAAAGCTACGAAACTACCCACAACTACTGGGAAAGGCAAGGGCAAGAGGCCCACTTCTGCCAGGAAAACCATTACCCTTGACCCTAATATTCCTTCATGGACCCGGGGATTCTGCAGAGTGGTGCATTTCTTTCTAGCAGACTCACACCCAAAAAAACTTGGTGAATCTAGTACTACTGGTCCTCTTGAGATGACCTTGGGCACTGATGCCCAGGCAAATGGAGAGACTTCATAGATAGGATCCTCACTTTACCTCTCTCTCTATTTTGCTTTACTTTACCGTTGAATAATTCCTATTTGCATTTGAGGACAAATGGTTTTTGTTTGTGGTAGGGTGAGGCCCACATTTGGGTGCTGATTACGGCTCTTGTTTTGTTTATATATTTTTTTATATATTGGGTTTTTAGCTTAAACTGTGTTGAAACTGCCTTTTGTGGAAGTTTTGAGAACTTGTGGCTTCTTATCTTTAATTGAAAATGATTTTTGACCCTTCCGGAAAAAAATTTGCCACCTCTTGTATGTATTGAATGTGGTTGTTCTCTTGCAAATTTGAGTATCAGTTTTGATCAATATTGATGACTCGAATAGTGCTTATAATCGAACGAATATGAATGTGTGGCTACGATGAAACCAAGTGAAGTTACATAGTCAATATGTGAACTCTTTGCATCTCGTTGTAACTAGCCAATTATTGAATTGATTCTCTAGTAATGAACGTTGCACACTAGCAAAACTGTAGAGTCTTGTTTGACTTTGGTATCGATGCCTTGTGTGATGAGCTTACTGTGAACCATGCATGATAACATCTAGAACTTGCCCCATTCGTCCAGTCGACTAAGTAAAGCTATCTCTTGATATGATCTTAGGCAACTTTGAAGAGTGTGAGCCAATTTGACATATACCTCTTTTGTGGCCTACCTTGTGAGTGTGTGAACCTCTTTTGAACACCCCTTGAGCCTTACCTTTCATTGGAAAAAACTTGATGAAAACATGACCTTTCTTAATCCACTACCTATAATCCTCTTGATTTGTGGTTGATCAAATAGTCAACTTAAGCCAAAAGCCTAAGTTGGGGTGTGGTGTAAAGAGAAGGAGAGTCAAGAAGTGCAAAAAAAAAGTCTTTTTTAACCCATGGTGTTGGAAAAAAAAATAGAACCCCTCCATACAACAAAAAAAAAAAAAAAAGAGAAAGAAAAAGAAAAAAAAGAATGAAAAAGTTGTGGAATAAAATACAAAAGAAATGGGGGTTCCAAACAATCCATGGAAGTGAATAATCGGATGACTTATGAGCACTAAAGAAAATGATGAAAGAAGAAGAAAGGGAGTGTTGAAAGCACCACATTTCACGAGGATGAAAGTCCCTGAACCTAAATGACCATACCTTTGTACTCAGCCCCATTACAAGCCTTGAAAAGACCTTTTTGATCTTGAGTGAGCTGAAATAATTGTTGATTGGAAAATACGGGCAAACCTATGGGTGAAAGCATGCATTGTGTTCTTCTTTGTGAGAGTGAGCATTGCATTTAATTCCAAAACTTTAACTGGTTAAACCATTGTGTGTGAATATGGAATCATTCTTTGTGTGGGGGCATTCAAATACCTTTGTTGAGCTCGAACTTGCATTTGAAGCAAGTATAGTGAGCTTGAGAATCTTTGATAATGGTGTGTCACAACTTGAGTCTTTGAGTATACAATTGATCATTGCATGAGTAAGTTGAGTCTTGTTGTGTACATTAATGATTGAGTCTTGTGTAGCACTATTTGAAACATCTTTTTTTTGAAATGCTGAACTTGAGTTTTACTTGAGGACAAGCAAAAGTTTAAGTTGGGGGTGTTGATGAGTCCACATATTGGACTCATTTAGGGCTATATTTTAATAGAATTAGTGTCCTCAAATGCATATTTTGTCTCAATAACTGATGTAAACCCTTAAGTTTCAGTTATTTGGAGTTTGAGGCAAAGCATGGACACTACTTGGCAAAAAGGAACAAGGCGGCTGAAAAGAACGAAGAAAAAAAGGCCTGAAGATCGCCGAGCCCTGTTGGTGAGTTGCCGATCGGCTTGGAGATTACCTTATGTTCCAGTATGCTAAGCCTTCAAGGAGAAGGTCAAGTCCACGATGAACAGAAGTAGTCGGTGCGTCGCCGAGCATTTCTGTGAAGCAGTACTTCTATTTCCTAATGCCTCAAAAAGCGAGAATGGTGAAGGCACAAGAAGGAAGGCGATGAAATCGACCAAAATACAAGTCGCCGAGCGTATCGACGATCCCAACAAACTACGCCGAATGATCATCCGCAGCACAAATTTTCAAACACTATAAATACTTGTTTTAAATTCCTAGCTTAGGGGACTTCTATTATTCGAACTTTTTACAGTTTTTGAGAGAGTTAAGTTTTAGAGGGTTTTGGAGACTTTGTTCTAAGACCTTGAAGATTCAAAGGGTTTCAACTCCAAGAAATTGGAAGTGGGTCTCAAAGATTCTTCACTCTTGACCTGTTTTAAGACTTAATTCTTCATACCCAGTTGATGGAAACTGATATTGGTATAAATTTTTATCTCTTTTACATGTCTAGCTAAACCCCAATTCTTGGGGTGTGATTTTGTGAATATGGGTTAAATTATTTGTTGGGTTTTGCTTGTTGATGGTTTATTTTTTGTTTAAATGTGTTTTCATTTAGTAGTTGTGTATGAACTTAATGGTATTGTAGTTGCCAATACGATTTCATCTTAGTGTTTTTGGCTTGCTCGAGAGAGAGGTCGTAAAACTAAGACTACTAAATTGATAGCCGGTGGTATTGGGTCGATATGGGTTCAGTTTGAGAGAGTGAATCCTAGTCCTTCTCCCACATATTCAGCTCGAGAGAGTGAATGGGCTAAGGCGGAGGCTGTGCTTAATACGACAACTCGATGTTCGAGAGAAACCGAGTTGATTGGGGGTAAGTTGCTCGAGAAATAATTTACCCCCACTATAGTCTAGCCTAGAAACAAATGCTCAACAATTTACTATCAAAAGCATGTACCCGATAGTCTAGTTTATCCCGTATTCCTTTCACATCCCAAGAATCACGTCTCCATATCTCATTTCTCTATATTTTTGTTGTTTTTAGTTGTTAATTAATACAAACCCCCCATTGATAATTGACGCTTGCGCCACTCCTTTGATTAAGTATGTTTTTTATTTGTTAATAATTATAGCTATGACTAATTAGAACTTGATTTTATTTTTCTGTTAATTCTCAAAACCACTCCATGTGGGAACGATCCCAACCCTTGGTTGGGTTATATCACTACACGCGATCATTTGGCACTTGAACCAAAATAGTGTCAGTTGATATCGTCGAACATCACTTACCAACTCAAAGGGGTTGCACAGATTTGATTCAATTAAATGAAAGAGGCAAGGCCGGTGGAAGCGGGTCCCATAGAATGGGAAAGGGTCAAAAGTGCTTTTCTTGACAGATTCTTCCCTCAATATATGAGAGAGGCCAAGGTACTTGAGTTCATTAATCTTAGGCAAGGAAATATGATTGTAAGAGAGTATGCTTTAAGGTTCACTCAATTTTCCAAATATGCTCCTTCCATTGTGGCAGATCGTAGGGCCAAGACGAGTAAGTTTGTGTCAGGAGTGTCAGACATGATAGACAAAGAGTGCCGCACTGCTATGCTTGTCCATGACATGGACATTTCTCTCCTTGTGGTTCATGCCCACAAATTGAGGAAGAAAACCTCAAGGAAAGATCTAGAGAGGCAAAGAGAGCAAGAGTGGATGATGGTAACTACTCACATTCAAGGTTTGGTGGACGGGGTCGTTCAAGGTTTCGGCAAAAGTTCTCCAGAAAAGGTTCTTCAAAGGCTCCTATAAGGCCTAATAATGAAAGGGTGTCTAAACTAAAACCTCAAGTAGATGGTAATAGGTCATCAATGCCTATTTGTACTAAATGTGGGAGAAATCATGAATGGAAGTGTCTAGCGGGTTCTAGTTCTTGCTTTGGTTTTGGAAAGACAGATCACATGATAAGGAATTGCCCTTCAATTGCTAAGAATTAGGGAGATATTCTTCGTAGAGCTCAACCCTACCTTTCATCCGGTCCAAGTGGTTCGGGTGCAAGTGCTCCTAAGAAAAATTGGTTATATGCACTCCAAAGTAGAGGTGATCAAGAGAGTTCCCCGGACGTGGTGACTGGTATGTTAAATGTTTTCCAAGTAGATGTGTATTATTTGCTTGATCCAGGTGCTACTTTTTCCTTTGTGAATCCGTATATAACTATGAGATTTTATATGCTTCCCGATGTGTTGTTAGAAGTGTTTTCTGTCTCTACCCCTGTTGGTAATTATGTACTAGCTAAGAGGGTATATATAAAATGTCCCATTTCCTTATCCCATAGAGTTACTTTAGTAGATTTTGTAGAGCTTGACATGATAGATTTAGATGTCATACTTGGGATGGATTGGCTACACTCTTGTTAGAAATTCCGTCGAGGATTTCTCCTAAGGGGGAGATAGTGTCCTTAGATATCAAGGTCGATTATTTGTTCCAAATTTTGATGACTTATGGGAACAAATATTTACTGAAGCCCATAGTTAGCGGTATTGTAATCACCGGAGAGCCATAAAGATGTACTGTGACTTGCGGGAGGTCTATTGGTGGAATGGGATGAAGAAGGATATTGCGGGATTTGTGGCCAAATGTCCAAATTGCCAACAAGTGAAGGTTGAGCAGCAGAAACCGGGAGGTTTATCCGAAGACATAAGCATTCCTACTTGGAAGTGGAAAAATTTGAATATGGACTTCATAGTAGGGTTGCAATGAACTTGGTACCAATATGATTCTATTTGGGTTATTGTAGACCGAATGACGAAGTCGACCCATTTCATTCCCATCAAGGTTTCCTATACGGCGAAATATTATGCTAAGCTATATTTGAGAGAGATGGTGAGGTTCCATGGAGTGCCATTGCCCATTATCTCCGATAGAAGTACTCAGTCTACTTTACAGTTTTGGAAGTCCTTCCAAAAGGGTCTTTGCACGAAAGTCAAGCTTAGTATGAATTTTACCCCCAAACCAATGGGCAAGCAGAAAGAAAAAACCACGTATTAGAAAACATGTTGAGGGCTTGCGTGATTGATTTCAAGGGAAATTGGATGACCATTTTTCTTTGATTGAATTTTCCTATAACAATAGCTACAATTCTAGTATTGGTATGGCTCTATTTATGGATCTTTATGGTAGGAGGTGTATATCTCCTATAGACTATTTTGAGGTGGGTCAAGTTACTTTGATAGGGCCCGAGTTAGTTTATGAGGTTATTGAGAAAGTTCAACTTATTAGAGAGAGGTTGAAAACTGCCCAAAGTCAACAAAAGTCTTATGTCGATGTTAGTAGGAGAGACCTTGAATTTGATGTGCTTGATTGGGTTTAATTGAAAATATCACCCATGAAGGGTGTAATGAGATTTGGAAAGAAAGGGAAAGTTAGTCCCCATTTTGTAGGCCTATATAAATTTTGAGGTGTGTTGGTAATGTTGCATATGAGGTTGATTTGCCAAATGAGTTGGCAACAGTGCATACGATTTTCCATATCTCTATGTTTAAAAAGTGTGTTGGAGATCCGACATACATAGTCCCCCCAGAAGGGTTGGCAGTGAAAGAGAACATTTCCTATGAAGAAGTTCTGATAAAGATCTAGACCGGCAATTTAAAAAATTGAGGAACAAAGAGGTTGCTTCCATAAAAGTGTTAATGAGAAACCATCTTATTGAGGGTTCTACTTGGGAGGCCGAAGCCGATATGATGTCCCAATAATAAATTTCCTCTTGGTTTGCTTCTGTTTGAAGTCATGTGTGTTTTGCGTATTTCCACGTTTTCCTTATGTTATGCACGTTCATGAAAAAGCTTAAGTTTTGAAAGAAAAATGGCATATATGAATTGTTTTCCTAATGTTGTTGTGCATTGAGTTTGAGTTGCATATGAACTTCATGAGATGAGTTGATGATCATGTTTTAGATATGCTTTTTGAGATTGAATTGCATATGAGCTCCATGCGATGGTGTTGAGCATGTTTTAAGTTTTGAGATGATAGTACCACCTTGAAGTAAGAAAATTGAAATTTCATGCATATTGGGTTGTTAGATTTAATTCCTACTTCCTTATAGTGCATTTAGTATGTTTGTCTTGGAGATGATGTTTCCTCCTAGGTTGTGTGCATTTAGATGAGATTGCATGAATGATAGGCTGCTAGTCTTAAATATTTTCGTTTAAAAACATACTTAGAATCTCATTCAAGGACTAATGATCTTAAGGAGGAGATAATATGACATCCCGGATTCAAAATAGAGGAGAGCATGTTAGAACTTCAGGGTGCCACCTCACAAGGATCAACCGTGGGTCAATGGGGAAGCACAAAACTTCCTGAAGCAGTGAACCACGGCCAGGACCCATGCCCTGCGGATGGGTCCACGGATCGTGGTTAGGGGTGTCGTTGGTGTCCCCAAACTCTCTGACCATGACCAACGATTGTGCAGGACGGGCCATATGTCCAACCACGGTCCGTCAGTCGGGGTCAAATGTGTCAAGCCTGGACAGTTAATTTAGGGACTTATGGGTCTTTTCGGTTTGAATTAAATCAATGTGGTGTCATTTTGCCTAAGTCTAAAACACCTTTATAAGTATTTTTAACCCACAAAACCCCTCATTCTAGTCATTCTCTCAAATCCCAAAAGAAAACCCAAAACTCCTCTAAAAAATTCTCTCTCTAGAAGTTGGAAGAAGAAGGAAGAAATTGGACATAGGTCAAGACAAGTCTCCCCATCTTCAAACTTTTGAGGGCATTGTGATCAATGTATGATGGTTTTTCATTCATCGATTCCTCCATCCATGGAGTCCCCTAGAATTTTCCCAATTTGATGAAGAATTCCCCAATCCTAGTTAGAGTTTCTTTCAATGTAGTGGGTTATGATGATTGTTAATCCAATTGAGTGAGTTATGATTGTTTGTGATATAATTTGTAGATTTACATGTTTTTAGAGTTAAATTACTTGTACCCATGCCTATTAAATGATTCTAATCTAGAATTGATATAATTGGGTTGATGCCATGAAGGGAAACTTTATGGGTTTATGCTTGTCCTTATAGGATTGATGAACTATTATTAGAATTACTTTTGAATGAATCTTAGATGATGATAATGAGATCTAGGGCTTTGAGTGTAAATCTTATGGTATGAATTGTTAGTAATTGATGTTATTATTGAGGAAGGGATACTTCCCACATGAATTGCTTAATTATGAATGTATGAATGTGAAAGGTTTACTCACATGAATGATTTTAGGTTGAAAGGATTGCTCACCTAAAATGATTCTAGACTAAAATCTTATGTAATCAATGAGGCAAGAGGTGATTACCCTTGACCTCCATATGTAAGGATATGAGGTGATTCACATACTCCTTAGAATTGAACAAGAGTTTAGTCCCCACGTTCCTACTATGATGAATGGATATGGAGGCGAGTACCCATGATCCTTATGAAAGTATATGGAGGCGTGTACCCGTGTCATATGATTATATTGTGGAGGCGAGTACCCGTGATCTTAAAGTAAGTAAGGCAAGAGACGAATACCCATTAACCTTTGTAGGTTAGGCAAAGAGGTGAATCCACATGTCTTTAAAAGTAAGTATGAACGATATGATTATGTTATGAAGATGATTTTCTTGGAGTGTTGCTAGATATGCCTTCCATGATGTAAGCTTGACTAGAGGCAGATGGCGTAAGTCTTGGCTAAGGTTAAGTAAGGCTACTTAAGGGAGTATTCCTCTTTCATTAGGATGCTTATTATTTCTTGATTATGTTTATGCCTTATGTTTTATGTTGACTAATGCTTATGTCTATGTTGTTTATGCTAGCCATCATATTTAGTACATATTTATACTAACGCATAATCTTGCCTACATTCTTATCAAATGCAGCGTCCGGCGCTCTCGATTCACACACTTGTGGCTAGGTTCATAGTTGATCAAGGAAGTGAAGCTTTGGTGAGTCCTCATTGTATTCGAGGATTGGATCACCCATTTATTTTTATGTCTTTCTTTTCATGTTGGACTATTGTATGGGCTGCGTCCCAAGATTTTATATCTTATGTTAGATGGTTAGAGACAATGTTGTTAGACTTCCGCTCGTTTTATAAAAGACATTGATTGGGTTGAAATGTCTTAAATTTCTGCTCCTTTTCTATTACTTTATGTTTTGATATGCAAAGTGGCTTGTATGAGCCCTCTCAAGGTCTTATATGCCTTATTATATCTAAGGGGGTACCCCTAGGTCGTGATAGAACTGTAGTAACTTAAAAAAAGTCGGGATAGTAATTGAGTAAAATGTGTAGTTTTACGTATGCACCAGTTAGTTAGTAATGAGTTGATGTTTCCTTATATGTTTTCTATGACTTAATGAGTGTGTAAATCTTATTTTAATATCACAAAGAAAGGTATGGCTTAAGGTGACTTAGAGTATGATATTGTGCTAGTATATATCTAGTTCAAGGTGGTGAGTTGATGTTAAAATGTGAAGTAGTTTAAGTTGATAACCTTGAAATGGGTGTGGTGATGCAACTACAAAGTACACATGCTCTCTATGGGAAGTAGTTTGTTGGGACAAAATATTTAGGTAGAAAAAGACTTTAAGCCTTAGGAATAGAGATGTCAAGCCAAGATAGTATAATATATTGTAATGTGATCTAAGATTATAATTTTCTATGTACTCTTTGTTAGTATCCTTGAGTAAAGTGAATGTAGGATTATGTAGAAACTATCAAATAGGTCCACATACTAAGCTATCCTTTGGTCATAGATTTCCAAATATTCTTGTTAAATATTATTTGGATGAAAATATGGGTGAAATTTCATCACGTGTTTGGCCATAGTATTTGGGAAACATATGTCACTTTTTTAGAAAAAGTATGATTTATACCCATAAGTTTAAAAAACTATCAAAACAAACCATAAATTATTATTACAAGTCAATTGGATATTCGTTGCAACAAATAACAAGTGTCCATGACACTGGAGCAATGTGGTAGTTTGGAGTGACTGCAACAAGCATATTCCATACTTCGTGAAGTAGACAAGCACATGACTTTGTTACCCTGAGCCGATTGTTAATCATTTTCATCAACAACCATGTCATCACTTTCATATTCGCTGAATATTTCGTCACTACTTTGGTGTTCACGTAAAAAAAATATGTAATACAACGCAAACAACTATTATAGAGTGTGTTTTTGTAAAGGATAAAAGTTTGGTGTAAAATTTCGATTTTTAAAAGATCCCAAATAATGAGATTTGACCCAAATACTAGAAAAAACTAGTATTTGGGATATTTTCCAAACACTTTTGCCAAATAATGACAAATTCTATGGACAAACACTATTTGTCAAATTCCCCCCCAAATATTACTTGGGAAATCTATGGCCAAACAGGTCCTAAGAATGACGATCATAGACCTAAGGGGGACATTAATAGGTGATGTATTCAGAAATAACTATGATGTCAGAGCAAATAATTCATACTATAGCTTATTGCTTAAATTTTTTCTTAAATTTCAGTTGTTGTGAAACTCTGCTTATGTCTTGAACATCTATGTCGTGCCTATTACCTTTAGTTCATGCACTTTATATATATTCCACTACTACAAAACTGCTAAAAAACGACAGACAGAAAAGCAACGGACGGAGTTGCTCAAAAAGCAACGCCATTTGCCACACTGTCCGTTGCTTTTTAATAAAAATAATTATTTTAAAAATTATTTTACAAAAAGCGACAGATAACATCTCTTAGTGCATCGCTTTTTTCCACGGATTTTTCTGCCTAATATATATTAAATTAATAATTATTTATTTAATATAAATATATACGTTGTCCGTCGCTTTTAATTAAAAATAATTATATATAAATATAACAATAGCGACGCTGTCCGTCGCTTTTGAATTTTTTTATGAAAGTGACGGATAGCATCTTTATATCCATCTCTTCTTGGTCAAATTATTTGGTCAAATATTTTAAATTAGCGACGGACAGCGTCTCTATGTCCTTCGCTTTTTAGTCAAATTGTTTGGTCAACTATTTAATGAAAAGCGACAGACTAAGAGATGCTGTCCATTGCTTTTCATTAAATATTTTCCCCCATTCTCCCCCATTTCTCATTTCTCAAATCCTCTCCTCTCCTTCCCTCCATTCCGTTGTCGATCTGCCCGTGAGGAGCTGCCGCCGCTGTTCGTCCATCAAGAGTTGTCGCCGCCATCCGTCCGTTAGGAGCTGCCGCCTCCTTCCCCTCTCTCTTCATTCTCTCCTTCTCCTTTAAGGTTAGGGTTTTATCTATTATAAAAAAAACTCAATTATTTTTTATTTATTTGATTTTGTTAGTTATTTAATTGTAATTAGTTATTTATTTTGTATTTATTGATTGTTAGTTTGAATTAGGGATTATGTGATTGTTAGTTTGAATTAGGGATTATGTGACTGTTAGTTTGTGTTTCTTGATTGTGAATTCAAAATTTTAATGTTAGGGTTAGTTTGAATTAGGGTATCTTAGGATTTGTTTGAATTTCGGTATTTCTTGATTTTGGGATTGTAAGATTAGTTTGATTTTGGGATTGTAGGATTAGTTTGAATTAGGGTATTTAAGGAGTTGTTTGAATTTGGGTATTATTTGAGTTAGTTTGATTTTTGGAT
>JAJOOO010025736.1:0-23973 GCA_029582685.1 Solanum piurae | reverse complement strand
CAATGTAAAACCAAAGAACAAATATTCAATATTATTGTCATTCTTAGTGTTGAATTGATTTTTTTTTTGCATTAGTATTAATTTGATTTTGATTTAAGCTTTATTATAATTACCAACATCTGTGAACTATAATCTTTATTGAACCATTCAGAATTCTAAGTTTCAAACTTGAAATAATATATTAAAATATAAAAACTATGAAAAAGCATAAGAAATATTTAAAAATTATATCAAAGTAAATATTTTTATGTATAAAATAAAATTTTAAAATTATAAATATAATGTCGAATTGGTTTGGTCTCAGGTTGTTTTTTTTTAGTTAAAACCAAGTCAACCCAAATATAGTCGAGTTTTTTTTTTCAATACCAAACCAAGTCAAACCAACCACTAGTCGGATTTTTTTTCTCTATTTGTGGTTTGGGTTCAGTTTTCGATTCGGTTTTATACACCCCTAAGATGGGTGATTCGAAGAAAGTTCTTCTTTTGAAGGAAAGCATTGAAGCAACTATAAAGTTATCACCGTGTGACCTATATCATGAATTTGAGCCATGAAAATAACTACTAAAAAAATTCAACATCACATCCCTTAGGGTGTTGCAACCCTTCTCCGTAACCTACTAACTCAAAATGCTTTGTACGAGCGGCCCTTAGCTTGTCAAACATGATTAATGTGTTTTGATGATTTTTTCATTAGAAATCCCTTACCAACAAGAGAAAAGCTCAACAGGATGTTAGCCAGAATTAGTGAGTTTTTGATAGTAAAATTCAATGAGAAAAACATATGTTTCTAGTAGTGACTCTATTTATTTATTTTGGAGATAAAGACTACAATTTGGGGAATAATTGTCCCCACAAATATGCCTTCCTTTTTTTTTCCAAGCATAGAATATAAAATAATGCATTTTTACTTGCACTAACTAAACAAAGGCATTTCTCCTTTTGTATTATAAAAAATAAATAAATTGATGACTCTATATATAATATAATTTATATATTTTTCATGCCAAGAGAATCCCAAAAAGTTTCATAAAAAATCACCATTGAGACCTTTCAATTGTCTACAAGGTCAACTATGACTATTTCTTCAATATATATTATTATTCAATTGTTTAAAAAACCTGTTTATAATATCTCTTCGTGTAAAAAATACGTTATATTTCTAAATTTATAAAAGTATATTACTGTCGAAGTGTATATGAAGTAGCAATACAAATCTAATATAGCATGTGAGTAAGTAAATAGTGATATTAATAATTATGACAGACTTATGAATACAAAGAAATAAAAAAGATGATTCAATTAATCAAAAAATAAATATACTTAGTAAGATATCGCATGAAATATAATTAAATTTTATTAATAATAGAGAAATTAAAAAGTTATTAATTGGTTTTTAAGCTATGTTTTTATAGCATGGTAAGGGGTGGGAGAGATGATTGATGATACCATACATTCTGATTCATTTCAGTTTCTAAAACTTTCTCCACTAAATAGGGGACCAAAAAAAGGGATATATAATTATTTGGAATATATAAAATTATTGGATCATTGATATATGGATGTATTTATTTAGAGATAGAAAAGAATAATATTACATAGTTTTCAAAATTTATCAAGAATCTTTTACTAATGTTTAAGAAAATAAACATCTACTATCTTTTGGTTTAATTATTCGATATCTAAAATTTATCGATTGAACTAATTGAATCGTATTGGATAGATCCACTAAGAAAAATATTTTTACCAGAAGTTTGTTCTACACTCATGACTTGAATTTTAAACGATTCTCTAATTAATGACAGAAGAATCTCAATTATCTCATCCGAGAATAGCGAAGAACTTCTAATTGAAGAAAGAAAAACTAAATAATAGATGTACATATGTTATTGCTCTTAAGTCGTTATCTTTCAATATGTTTTTCTCCTTTTCCATATCTTTTATTTTTCCTTTTTTATTTCTTATCTGATTTTTTATATCCATTTTAAGGTTACATTTTATTGTATGTAATTTTTTTAAGAGGTATTCTATTTGGAGGTTGTCATTTAATTTGTATCCACTTTTCAAAAATTATTTAACTAATATTCACTTTTGACATGGTTTAGATAAAATTCAGGGACACCATTGTCCCACCCCCAACACTAGATCGCATCCTTGAATATAATTTAATTTCGATTTGTTACGTAGAGATTTTAGAAAATATTTTGTGTTGACATCACTATAAAGGTTTTAGTGACTATTCATATGTGGTTTAATTTCAAAATTGAATTCTCAATTTGTTTACCTACTCCATTATGATCCAATTAACTTTGGAGTAATGGGGAACATAGAACTTGAAATATTCTTTTTGAGAAGACAAATATATTGAGTTTGTTCATGTAGCTCCAACTACAAAGCCAAGAGCAAAGAACTTGGAACAAGAAACAATAACAATAATAATAATAATAATAATAATAATAATAATAATAATAATAATAATAATAATAATAATTGACTTTTATTAGTGATTGTGATGGAAAAGAAAAGCATTAGCTACCACTATATATAGAGTTATTTTTAATATTGACTATAGATAACCATATATTCACTATAAATTTATGAGTGGAGTTTTGATATATTTCTAATAGACCGTCGACTAAAAAAATATTTTCAAAGCAAAAAGTTTTTTTTAATGTCGACTCCTATAACAAATCCTAACCCTCATCTTTAAATCTTTTTGTCTTTGGTATTATTCCCTTTGCACCACATTATCCAACTAATTGATCAAGAGAGTTTTTTTTTATATATATATATTTTTTGTAAAAAAAACATTTAAAAGAATGAAAAAAAGACTACTTTTTCATAATTCCTTTTTTTGTGTATTGTGAAGAGGGTGATACATACATTTATCAATTTGAAATTTTTTGTGACTCGTAAGCCTTTCGTATCTACAAGTATATAATTAAAGGGCAGGTTTTACAAGTAGCTAAGAAAATAATCAATTAGCTCGAAGAGAAACAATAAACATGAAATTGTAAACTAAAATAATAAAAATGAAGTGAATAAAGATTGACAAACAAATGTTAATTAACCTTTCACTATTAGTAAGCACTTTCCTAATTTTGATTTAATAGGCTCTTTTTGTGTTGAGTTAATTAATTCGTTATGTTCACCTTAGATACCTAGCAAAGAACGAGTTGTAGAAAAAATAATCAGAAATCATGAAAAATACTACCCCCTCTCAAAAAATTGAAGGATGGGAAGACATACAAAACCACCTCATTATACTATTACCACGAGTTTAAGTTTCTATATACTGACAGTATATTAAAACAAAAACTTAAATTACATAATCAGGTTATTTAAAAAAGTAATTGTAGATAACTTTATTTAATACATATTCATTTTGATAACCTACAACAACGGATATAAGAGGTTAAATTACATTAATATAATATCAAAATTCATTGCACTTTTTGTGCACACAACTTAAATCCTACCTGTCAATATCTTATGGTTCATGACCATTTGATAGTGTAAAATTTTTCTTTACACTATCGACATATATAAGCTAAACTCTATTCAGATAGTTTGACTTTAGATTCAATTTTCTTAAGATAGACTAATATCTTCAGGCAATAATTCGAGTTCCTTAAATACTTCATCGCATTCTGATGAAGCTTCTTTCTTCAGGAAGAATAGAGGGTTCGCGTGGCGAGTAGTATCAGCAATACCATTGTTGTTTGTGATGGTGATTCTTGCAGCTTCCTGTGCATTACTTTCATGTGGTATCTCAGTACAATCATCCATGGTGCTCTTCTTGAGTATCATCTCACATATCTCGTCCTCGTGGTCGCGTTCCACAAGGAGTTCATAGACACCATGTTCATCAGTTTTACCCTCCACTGTCGCGGTGACAGTATCAGTTGTTTGGTTCCTACATTGTAATTGTACCTCGGCACCTGCATGCATGATATTTAAGTATATTGAACAAAGATACTATCTCTAATTTTTAAAGCTTTTTAAAAATAAGTCGGTTAAATAATTCAGATAATATCAGAGCAGGTAATAGTCCTATTGGATTCTCAAGAAATACATAATATATTTGAAGGATTTAACCTATATATGATGACATCATTTTTAATCAAACAATATAACATAAGGCAAATGTGTATATCAAACTATTTTTGTAAATCTTATAATCCCAAATCATATAGATCTAATAAATTGGTCTAACACTCAAATCAAGATTGTTACATGTATGCAACCTCCACCAAATTACAAATTATATATGTTGATAATAATGATAAACAAGACATCATCTTTTCATAACTTTGGAAAAATATTTTTATAAAAATTTATTACACTGACGATGTATACCTGACATGGGCTTGCTAAGCCGATTTTCGAATTGAGTGCGACAAACGTCACAGTATACTTTTCCTTCTACCTTGAAATGAGTCTGACTCTGAGTTGGAGTTTCAGCCTCAGCCTGAATTACCCCAAACAGGGAAAACAAACAAACTACACTAATAATTAGAATAATTTCACTTGATTTTGTCATATTTTTTTAATTTTTTTTTCTTGTTTTATTCCTTCTTCTTTTTTGTATGTTGTAATTTTTTTTAAGAGGAAAGTGAGTGAAATGTATAATTGAGGGGTTGATTTATATTTTGTATTTTCAGTTATTGTTGTGAGGTTATCATGTTCTTTTGGTCTTTATGTGGTTTACAAGTAATTTTATTTTAGTTAAATTGAATAATTTTTTAGTAATTGAGAAGTTCCTCCTATTTTCACTCATCTACATGGTTTCTAAGGTCGAATTGTGTGTCAAATGAACGAATTTGTTCTAGATTGAATGGATCAAACTTGGAGAGAGGTTTCTTTCGTACCAAGAGTGTGTTGGGGAGGTCAGGAAGGATAGATTGAATAAATGGTCGGATTTGGTCTTTGATTGAACGAATTAACCATGTTGAATGACCAACGAGGCATAATTATAGTCGTCCATATTTTATTCAAGATAAAATGCAATGCATATGGTCAAATATCTAAAATAGAAAATCATAATCTAACACGTTAAATTCAGATAAAACATGATATATATATATTTAACTCATTTAGTCTTACAACTTCTATCAAGATAGACTATCAATATCACAGTCCTTTGGGTCCTTTCCAAAACTCAGCGTAAACATGGAATGATTCATGCACCAAATTGCCCTTTCACCTATCACAAATTTGAATTATATCATATTTTTAATTTCACCCTCAAAACTTTATTAGCTAGTATCGCATTAATGTTTAGTTGAGTCTACTTTTTAAATCCAAGGAACCTTGATGTTCATGGTTTAAGTATGTGATAAATCCATGACAAGCCTTTTATCAATTGAAATGGAATTGTCATCTTATTCTTGGACAATGTATCACATAAATTAAAAGGCATCCCAATGCACAAAGCATCCCGCACAAGGTCTGAAGAAAGGTGCACTCCAAAAGAGAGGTGTGATGTAGACAACCTATCCTGATGCAAACATTAATAGTTTATCCCATGGCTCGAACTCATGACCTATAGGTTATATGGAAACAACTTTACTGTTGCTCCAAGGCTCTCGTATTGGTAGTGAGGAGACAGTGAGACAGACAAAAACTGAAGACTGGTACAAAGTAAAATCAGTAGCTTTGGTGGCTAATACAATGTTGATTTCTTTGTATTCTCCATTAAGTTTTGTCTCTTTACATGCAAATATCATACTATAAATTCAGTTCCCTCAATCAGATAAGCATAACAGCAACAAAAAGTCATTAAAAGTGAAGCAAGTCATGGCAGAAAAGGAAGGAGCAATTGTTAAGAAGGGCCATGAAGAAGGCTTGAAAATGGCCCTTTCCCTTCTTGAAGAATATCAACTCCCAGCAGGGCTTCTCCCTCTGGCTGATGTGATCGAAGTTGGGTTCGTGAAGACCACCGGGTACATGTGGATCCTGCAAACTAAAAAAGTTGAACATAACTTCAAGATGATTAGTAAGCTGGTGAGTTATGGTGCTGAAATAACTGGATACGTCGAGAAGAAGAGGATCAAGAAGCTCAAGGGAGTGAAGGCTAAGGAACTGATACTATGGCCTCCAGTTGGTGACATCTCAGTCGACGACTCTCCTACTGGCAAGATTCACTTCAAGAGTCTTGCTGGCATCACGAAAACTTTCCCGGTTGAGGCTTTTGCAGCTGGACAGTAACGGGAGAAAGCGTATCTTCAGATTTATATGTTTTTGTCTGCACTTGTTTTGCTTTCTTCTTACTCTTGAACCTGTTTGATAGTCAACTCCATGTTGAGCCAAATAAGAAATTTGTCGTTAGATGATTTTTCATGAAAGAAATGATGAAAGATACATTTTGTGCAACTAAGTTTCTTTGGTTACAATCAACAACAACAACAACACATCCAGTGTAATTCCACAAGTGGGGTATGGGGAGGGGTAGAGTGTATGCAGAATTTACCCCGAGCTTGGGAGGTTTGTTTACAATCATCAGCAAGTAACATTTGTTTCTGCCCCGTAAGCTGAAAATCACACAAAGTAGAACAGAAGTGACAGGAATTCTAGATATAAACAAGCACAACACAAGGAGGTAGAGGTTTTCTTTTCATCCATCCTGACAATGCATCCTGCAGTTGTCAAATTAATTTAATGCTACTGAATAACCAAATTTATTGCAACTTGAATGCGAACCTTACCTCAAATTTGCTGAAAACGCCATCATTGTCCACGAAGTTCCTGTAAATTAGCAGAAAACTTCATCTCGGTTAATCTTGATTTTTCTTATATCAAGTAAACGTATATTCATTCATACACAGTCAAAGCCTGGTCGTATACAAGGAATGTATCAAAAAGTAAAGAATCTATAACGAAATATGATTCTCTATAAAATCCACCCGATCTTCTATACAACTTGGAACTCTAAAAAATTTGAAGGGGATCAAAGGTTACTTCTCAATTGAGAACAGCTCGACTCTACCCCTTCAAAAGGTCTCATATTTCTCTCTCTCTCTACACCACCCACATTAATACTCCATCTTCTCCTCCTTAATTCCACTCTTCGAACTGAACATCAATTCTGTGCATAGCCCAAGAAGTACCACATCATTCAAACATATCCCACCATAACTGATGGAAAGACCACAATGAAAAAGAACTACATGACTACATCCTCTCCCGACTCCATGCACAAATAACACCAGCTGACGCAGACAACCTTCTGCTTTCTATGATTTTCCGTTGTCAAGATATCACCCCTCTAGTAGCTAGCCAAGTGAAAAAGCACACCTTCATCGGCACTTTGGATACGTAAACTGCGTCAAAACTTGCTCTTCCTAACCAAAAGTTTCTCAAAATAAGACTAAACCAAGAACATACCATTCTTCCCCATCCCCCACCACAAGGTATCGGGAATATCAACTAAAAATGAATTGGTATTGATCACTGCAGATCCTTCTTTTGTCTTTAAGGCAGGAGAATGACTACTACAGACAACTAAATAGACCGAATAATTTTGAGATATGATAAAAGCTAATTATATGTACTCGTGTACAAAATTGTGGAACAAGCTCAACAGAAAATTGCAAGAGTAAAGATAATATGAAGTCTAATAGCGCAACAGCTACAGAGCTTTAATTGTCCGTATCTTGCATAAATTTCTGGAAGGGAAGCCTTGGAGCAATGGTAAAATTGTCTCCATGTGACCTTTAAGTCACGAGTTCGAGATGTGGAAGCAGCTACTAATGTTAGCATTAGAGTAGATTGTCTACATCACAACCCTTAGGGTACGGCCCTTCCCCAGACCCTGCTAACACGGGATGTTTTGTGCACTGAACTGCCCTTTTTTATCTTGAATAACTTTCTTGGATCTCCAGGGGACTCTCCCCTACCCAAAGTGAACGATTCTACAACTATAAATACCTCAGTCACTTTGAAGATATAAAGAACTTCTTTTTCTTTTGAAAATATAAAGAGATTTACTCAATGCTGCAAATGCTGGTAGGAAGTTTTCTGTCTACATGAACTAGGATTGGATGTATAAACATTCAGCATTTATTAATGAATTGTTCAGCATTTGTTTCATTTTGTTAATCAAACATACACATCTCATCTCTTACTTCTTTAAATAAATGTCCAATAAAGATTGCGTCAAATTATCAGAAGAGCTGCTGCCTAAAAAAGTGTTCGATTTCCTGAAATTATAATTCCCTGCAATCTTGACACTCTGAGTTCCCCTTTGGTAGCAGAAAAGCAATGATCCTAATCGGCGGAAGATGGACAAATAATTGTACTACAATTAAACCCTTTCAACTTGACATAAAAAATGTCATTGTTTACCATCTATGGCCCCTCAAATCACCATAGTATTCAGCATGAAAAGGTGTTGCATAGAAACTTAAGTAATGACCACCTATCAAAAAGAAAATAACAGTATAACTAAAAGCCAATAAGGAAACCGTAATGAACTAGATCTAAGACGAGGAACCCTCATGCATTCCAGAAAAATAATTTCTCTGTTCCACATTTCTGTCCTAAGATCAAGATAGTTTTTTTTTTTGATAACCGAGAAATTCATCTGTGACCCGCCCTTTGGACCAATCACAGCCTTCTAAACTCAGTGGATAATGGGGCCGCCCCTCTACCCTTCCCCACTTAAATACCGGGCTTCGCTTTGCATGGTGTGGGGCTTGACCTGCGACCTAAGCCACAAATCCTCCACCTTTCGCCACTCGAGCTAGGCCTTGGGGGCTAAGATCAAGATAGTTTAAAAGAAAGAACTTTCCACTATGTGCTGGGAGAAACGAAAATAAAAAGACTGTTGTTAAAGGTTCAAGATAGGACCCAAAGAAACAGAATATATATGTTTAAATTCCACCAGTATCTCTTTCATTATAGCAAAAGTATGGAACTCAGGCAAATCTACAGATTGAAAATATTAACAAAAGTTCCTCTATACTCTAGCAGGATCGGTCAAAGAAACATAAAGAAGTTTTTCCTGCAATAGTTTTACATAAACTGACATAATGGTTTGAGCTGACCGGTTAGATCTTCAATAGTTGAAAACATGCAAGTCCATCAGGGTCTTATAATACCCCTTTTCTATCTCCACTTCTTCCACCTGATGAAGCAGAAGGGTTTCAATAATGAAATCCTCCCAACCAACATCGAATTTCATTTTCCTTCTCCTTCTCTTTCCAGCATTTACCTGTTCGAGGGAGCCTACCTCAATCGTATCAATTGAACTAGCATCCGAAGGATACATTGTCTTATGGATTCGATACTTTGCAGCCTTTATCTTCTCTTTTCTCCTTTCATATGCCAAGCAACCACTATCAAAAGAAGGAGGCATAACACTTAAGCCCACATCTTTCTCCACTATTTGCTTCACTAAAAGCTTTTTGCTCATTTCTGATTCGCCCTTCCACCAATCTGTGTATGAAAGCATGTCATACCTTCTCTTCCTTTTCCTAATGCTATTATCTCTGCTACCTGTCGACTCCTGTACATACATTTCATTCTTCATCTTCGAATAAATCATTGCCAAACACTCTTGGGAAATTTGGAATCTATTTGGACCTTCAATACTCAACCTTGTAGAGTGATCCATCTGAAAGTACTGTGAGTCATTTACGGTGTCGTCAGCATCTAAAGCATACTCATTTCCGTTGCTCAAACAATCATCGATCAAATAATCCAGATCAAACCCAACATCCTCAAAATTCTTATTTTTATTTCTATTCTTCGACATCGACTTCAACTCCATGTATTGAATAACAAAAGTCGCATGCTTCATAATATTCTTAACCGTAACATCCTCACCCCAAGGCAAACCTCGAGCAACCTTAACAAGCCTCTCCAACAACTCCTTATATCTCAACCTACAAGTAACAACCGCCACTTGCAATTCATTTGCCACATCCTCAATCACCACATCAACTTGATTCAACTGCGCAACAAACACCAAAACTGCTGCCACAACAGGCAACGGTCTCCTCCCCGTCGTCACGTACCACTTCACCAAACACTGCACCAAAAAAACACCCTGTTTCAACATCCTCCCAATCAAATCCTCAGAAACCTCACTAAAACTCGGAGCATTCCTAATATAATGCTCGAACGAATCAACGATATCAAATTCAGGCAACTTCAAATCAAGAAAATCAACAACCCGATAAACCATCCTACCCAATTCATAAATATCACAACACACTATATTCGCTACCGTAACAATAGCCAACGGCTTTCCATCTATCCTCATAACAATACAAGCACAAGCACCTACTAATACAGTAAACCATCTACCCTGCCCGTATTCTCCGTTAGTAACTTTCACTACCATATCCTTAACTTCACTAGATTTCGAGCTCGAAAATCCTAATTGGTACATTAAATCTTCGATTTCTTTCTGGGCGTTGTAAATTTTTGTTTCGTTGTAGTTATAAACAGTTCCGGTACCGGCGGTGCCGGTGCGGACTTGTGTTCCGGTTGGACCACTGATTCCACCGATTTGGGCATCATAATTATCGTAATCTTGTAAAACTCCACATGATAAACAAACGGGATTACCTGTTGTATCATCTGAACCGATTGTACGCTTTTGACAATTCTTGCAGGAACGAGAACTCTCCATGGATGAACCGAGAAGATTCAGCTCAATATTTTTGAGCTAGGGTTTTTTTGTTTGTTGTTGATGATAAATTAGGAAGGGGATTAGGGGAAACCCGAATGCATTACATGAGGCCCAAATCAATTAACGGCCCATCCGGAAGGGCCGCGAACAAAAAAAACATAATACATAAACATAATGTTTGACACACGTATTCTATATGTTATATTATGCGTCATATATGATATAATAATATAAATTTATTTGATTGTATCTCATGTGAATTGTCTTGTAAAATGTGTATGTCTATTTATTTAATTTTATACACTTTTAAATGTTTTTCTTATGCATATTTAAAGTTAGAGGATATAGATAGTAATTGAAATTACTTGTGTTTTTACAGTTTGCCGAGCAGTGGTGACGAAAGAAAAAATCACTCGGTCTCAACTGATATCAGAGTTAAAGTGATGAATTTGATTTTTAAGAGCAACATCCTGTACGAGGATAGGTGTTAGAAGGCGATTGTTGGGTAATGTTAATATCCAATTTATGGCAAAGCCCACAAAAAAAGTGGATGGTTCGAATTGTAGTTATGATCGAACATGATGCATGAACTTAGTTAATAAATAAAGTTACGCTCTTGCTATATTAATTGGACCCCCTTCTCTCTTTTTTCTTTTTCCAGTTTTGCTTGCATTATTAATTATTGTCTACTCTCTTTGTGTCATTTTATTTGTTCACATCACTAAAAATATATGTCTCAAATTACTAATCAATTTATAAATTAAGATAAGATTAATTTAAAAAATTTAGTTTTGTCCTTCAAATTATTTTATTTTAAAGTATAAATATTGTAAGTTTCAAAAAAAAGTTCCTACATTGTTAATTTTGGTATAATGGATAAGATACATAAATAAATAGAGTATATTAAAAAAAAGTTAAAAGAGTAAATTAATAAAAAAAAAATACACGTATTTGTTATTTTTTAAAAGGTGTGTAACGGAGAAAGTGCACAAATCATATAGAAAAGAGAGAGTAACATTGTTTTAATTACTCATGTTAAATACTATATAATTCTATTAGTATATGAAAATTATTATAAGTCGCAATTTAAAATATCGATATGATAAAAGTATATATATCTCAAGTATAATTGATCAAAATTTGTTTATAATTTAACTTTCAAAAAGTGAAACATGACAAGTATCAGGTAACGGATTGAGTAATTTGACTAGTCTAGGTAATGTAAGTGTCCCTTTGTGACACTCTTATGCTACATGGTCTAGCCTTCTACTTGAAATTAAGATAATATATCATCTACTTTCTACCAAAAAAAGAAAAAAGAAAAAAAGAATGGACATAAAGACGAAATATATATTAAAAAATTAAATCCAACATATTAATTAAAAAGAAAATAGAAAACAAACTTCCATATATATTGCCTAAAAAAATTTAAATTAAAAAAAGTGTTGCCTCTTTGTTTCCACTTTGTAATGCGTTCTTTTCTGTTTGAAGAAATATTCACATCTATTTTCTTGATTTGTTTTTGTTGTATTGTGTGGGTATGCTTTAAAAATAATAATCAAAGAACCATAAAAATAGGTCTATAAATACCCAAGAAATACAATAATTTATTCATTAAAAAAAATATTGGAAAATTTTTAAGTGTTAAATTATGGCCTATATGTTTAATTGTAGTCACATTTTTGCTACTTTACTAGTATTGAATTTGTGGATTATTCAAGCAACCTCTCGTACTTTATACGAATCATCACTGGTTGAAAAACATGAAGAATGGATGGCTAAGTATGGACGCGAATACAAAGATGAAATAGAAAAGGCAGAGAGGTTCAAGGTATTCAAACAAAATTTCGAGTATATTGAGTCGATAAATAAAAATAAAACACGATCGTATAAATTAGGCATCAATGAATTTGCTGATCGTAGAAAAGAGGAATTTAAGTCTATTCGTAATGGATACAAAATATCGTCTAAGCAACAAATAAAAACTACGTCTTTTCAATATGAAAATGTCTCATCTCCATTTATGGTAGATTGGAGGAAAAAAGGTGCAGTTACTAGGATTAAAGACCAAGAGCAATGTGGTAAGTCATCAAACAAATCAATTTTCATAATAATTCGCGATACATAATTGGACTAAGTTATTTTATAGTAACACCTTTTCGCGTTTTACACTATTATGTGAATGATTTTGCAGGATGTTGTTGGGCGTTTTCCGCTGTGGCTGCTATAGAAGGACTTAACAAGATTAAAACGGGTAAATTGATATCATTATCTGAACAAGAGTTGGTTGATTGCGATATAAGTTCAAATGAGGGTTGTGAAGGAGGTCTCATGGATTACGCTTTTAAATTCATTATAAAAAATAATGGAATTACTTTGGAAAATAGTTATCCTTACAAGGGAATCGATAGTACTTGTAACAAAAACAAATTATTCAATCATATTGTGAAAATTTCTAGGTATGAAGATGTTCCAACTAATAGTGAATCAGCTTTACTCAAAGTTGTTGCAAATCAACCTGTATCTGTTGCAATTGATGCTGGTGGATCAGATTTTCAATTTTATTCTAGTGGTGTGTTCACAGGACATTGTGGAAATGAATTAGATCATGGTGTTACTGTAATTGGTTATGGAGCGACTATAAGTGGTACTAAGTATTGGCTCGTTAAGAACTCATGGGGAACTAGTTGGGGCGAAAACGGATACATTAGAATGTTAAGAGATGTTAATGTTAAGGGAGGACTATGTGGGATCGCCATGCAAGCTTCTTACCCAATCGCTTAAATTTTTCACAAATATGATATTTTCATCTTTAATTAATCAACCATGAACCATGTATGTGGTTTAATTCGGAGTATTATATTATTTGTATGCAAATGTAGTGATGGATCTTGTCCAATGTAAAACAAGATTCAATATTGAGAAATGAAAGACATTCTAATTTTGGCGAAACACAGACATGAAAGAGGTTCAAGCTTTAGAAGAATTGCGTTCATTTTGGTTTAAAAAAAAGTCACATATTCTAGATTTGTTTATTAAGGTTAAAGTTGTATATACCGTCAACATAAATAGCTATTTTACATCGGTCATCATCAGGTCGTTTAAATGATATCTACACGTAATTATCCTTAAAATATGAGATCAAAGATCTTAAAAATAAAGTATGTTATCTGCTACAACAGGTAAAAATAATTTGCTAGTGTGTAAAGATTGTTCACATGGACAATACATAATACTTAAACTCTTGTTTATTTGTAATGTGTGTAAAGATTCATGCTCACACGAACCGTACAACTTCTTTTCTCTTCAAAACAAGATAGGTTTTTTCACCTGAATTGGTTGAATGACTTTGTAGGTAAAATGATCAGAGTTGATTGACTTTTTTGTCACACAATAAAGTTGAGTGACTTTGTGAGATAATTATATTATTAATTGTATAACTTTCATGTTACGAAACAAAATCAAGTGACGTTTAATTGAGCGACCATATGATAAATATGATTAACTCCTCAAATATTCAACTTCTTTTCTCTTCAAAACAACATAGTACTACAATTATTATGTAATACAAGGACTTTTAATTTGACTTAATTAGTACAACATTAACCAAACAAGCACTAAAGATCATGTGCTATTAATTTAGACCAAATTTTCTAAACAATAGGATATGAAGCCATAGTAGCTATCCTACAAAGACCATCATTATTTCCAATATCTCTAGCAATTTTCATATAACCATTTTCACCCCAACTAGACCCCCATGAATTCTTAATTAACCAATATTTTGCACCATTTTCATTATTTGTACCATAACCAATTATTGTAACTGCATGATTAACTTTATCACCACAATTTCCATCATAAACACCACTTTGGTACGACTTAAAGTCTCCATTCACCGCGATACCCACCGACACGGGTTGTCGCGCCACCGCGGTAAGTAACGTTGGTTCACTTGATGGAGGTAACGTTTCGTAGCTACTCATTTTCACTATCGAGTTTTGTATTTTGCATGAATCTTGATTTTCTTCGTAAGGGTAGTTCGATTCTGCTGCGATACCATTATTTTTTACGATGTAATCGTAGGCCATGGTTATTAATCCACCGTTACAACCGCCGTTTTCGATTGAGCAATCTAGTAGTTGTTGCTCGGAGAGTGAAATTAATTTTCCCGTTGAGAGTTTATTTGCTCCTTCTAAGGCCGCGACCGCGGAAAATGCCCAACAACATCCTATATATTGAATGCAATATGTAAATGAGTTTAAATTTTATAGGCTAACGATAATGATAACGATAACTATGTAAAATAATAAATACAAAGAAGTATTTATCATACATATATAGTGGCCAGAGATACATGATATAGACTATAGTATAGGATGATGGATTATTGATAATATACCCTAGTGAAATGGTAATTAACCTACTATATATAATAGGCTTATTAAACCACACTAATAATGTAAATCATTAGTGATATAACATTCTTCGTCTTAATTTATATGATGTACTTTTACTGAAGATGAAGTTTAACAAAAAAAGAATTTTTTTTTAATTTGTGATCTCAAACACAAAATATAGATATTTCTATGACGATAAACCATTTATTAAGAATAAAATAAGAAGTACAAGCTAGGTAAGTTCAAAATATAGAGACATCATTTTTCTGGAACAGACTAAAAAACGTGTCACACTAATTGAGACAGAATGAGTATTTAGCAAGAAGAGAATATGAAATCAAAAAAGTAAAGAGTATACAAGTATAGTCAAAAGTTTTCTTGAATAGGGAAATTGTGACTTACCACATGGACCTTGATCTTTGATGCTAGTGACAACACCACTCTTTCTCCAATCCATTTCAGATGGAACATCACTCATATTTTCATACTTGAATGATGAAATTGTTGTTGGAGATAATTTTTGAGATTTTATAGAAGAAAACTTATTATTAAGTCCATGATTAGTAGTATAATACCTCAAGAATTCCTCAGAAGTAAGATCAGCAAATTTATTGATGCCTAATTTATATGACTTACTATCATTATTGTTGAATGACTCAATAAATTTGACATTCTTCTTGAAAATATTCAATCTTTTTGCCTTTTCTATATCATTTTCGTAAGTTCTTCCATGTCGCGCCATCCACGACTTGTGTTTTTCCAACATGGAGGATGAGTCTTGAAGGTTTCTACAAGTGACTTGAGATGCATACATCCCAAAAATCACAAAGAGAAGGGTGAATTGTGTTTTCCAATCAAGAACCAAAGCCATAATTACAAGAAAATACCTAGGTAAAATAATTGTTTTTTTTGGTACTGTAATAAGATATATTGATTGAAAGGCTCACAATGATGTCCTTTGGTCTATAGGGAGCTATTTATAGGGATGTTATGATATGTTTTTTTACGCAAATGTCCTCTTTTTAGGTTATTATTTAGATTTTAGTCCCTATCATGACAAGTCATTGCAAATTTAGCCTTTGAGTCGGACTGACAAAACATTAAAGTACCGTCTTACGTCTACAAAATTTTAGAATATAGTCTAATATTTTTTCATAAGACTTTCAGTTTTTGCAATAGAGATCTTTACATTGTGGTAAAGGGTTTTCTCTAAATATTGAGCTAAAATGGTCCAAAAATACTTTTACTAAGGAGTGATATTGTTTGTTTATAGACCAAGATTGAACTGCTTTTCCTAAAAGGCCGAAGTCCAATTGTTGTTTGTGTGTCTTCAAAGCGACATGTAAATATCGTAAACTAGCATAGGCAAGCAAATTAAAGGCACTAAGTCCGGCCTCACGCCACACTCCATCATTTTCATACTGCTGGTATCACCAAAATCATTGGTTTCGATGCAAGTAGTTGAGCTAAAATGGTAAAAAAATACTCTTAACATGGTGAAAGTTTATCTGCTTTAGGTCAAACTCACATAGACTTCTTCCCTACAAGACCACAAGCGATTAGAAATATTTAACAATATAGTATAAGTATTTTCTTTTATCTTTTTCAACTAGCAATATGATTTTTTTTTAATATTACTTATAAAAGAATTTCAAGAAAATGGGTAGGATGTTCACATATATATCTAGACGGAGATGTGTATTTAACAACCTATGCAGCATGTGAGCATGAAATAGGAAATTAATTTCCTTTAGATTGAGAGCTACTATGGTCCACTTCTATACCTTCTTATAAAAAATCATCAATTTCAACTTTTCTATGATGATAGAGACAAGACATAACAAGTTTCAATTTTTTTTTAAATTTTTTTTTGTGTCCAGTCAGATATCTTCATATATATTGAGATAACTTTTTCATAATCATTATTATTATTATTAACGAAATCAATACCTATAACATTTAGTACTTCAGATGCTTATGTTGGGTATAATGTTAATTTTATAGCGGATCAATTTTAACGAGCCTTTCACATTAGTACTATTAGTAATCGATTCCATAGCTTCTTCAATAAACGTCAGTTTTTCGATCAAGTTTTAAATGACCTTTGAGTCAGATCGTGCATTTCGAATATGAAGTCTCATGAAAGGTTTAGACAAAGGTACTATTGAGATAAAGTAAATCATTATGAGTGTTATTCAGATTGACATGTCCAATTGATTCATTGCCTCTTGAGCACAACTATAATCATGCAAGGATTAATGATTGAGGATCCATACAGAGTTTTATAAAATATCTATCAAGAAACATGTGCTTTCTTCAGAAAATATGAATTTTTTATGATAGCTAAAACAAATCAAATTAAGTTTACATATAAAATTTTTGAACCGATCAAATATCGTCATATGAAAAAAAAGTGGATTGACATTAATAAAAAAAAGTTCTCTTGCGCGTAAAATGTAAAATGTGTTTGTGCTATTTGATCGAAGTCCACAAAGAAGTGTAAACATGTCAGTGTCTTTGTGTCTTTTAATCAACATGAATGTGTAACTTGCGTTTAGTCAAGTCTTTTTTCTTTTTACTTCGTAAAAGTATTACAAAATTTCAAAAGTTATTTGTTATAGATATACAACTATATATGTTTCTTGGATTATAGCTCAACATTCAATTACGTTCATCATATTTGATTACTTTTAAAAAAATTATTCATAAAATATTTAATTTGACGGAGAGATCTTTGTTACTATTTAAAAACACTAAGTCTTTTTTCTCCCTAAAATCTTGACCAGATTTAGGGGTGGCAAAATTAAACACAACCTGCTCAATCCACCCAACTCATTTAAGTTAGCAGGTTATTGAACCGCCATTCATTAACTCAACCCCATTATAAATTGGTTGATAAGTAACCCGAATTGACTCAAGAAATTTTTTGTCAAAACTTTTTTTTTCAATTTATATATTATATATAGTCATAATACGAGAAAAATAATTTTATTTAGTAATAAAATAGTTTAAAAGAACAAATAAACAATTAAGCTTAGTAAAAAAATGGGTTAGCTTGAGTCTTGACCCGTTATTAACTCATTACCTAATTCGTTTTGACCCAAACAGATTTGGATTGGGTTAAGTCTTGATCCAATTATTATCTTAATCCATTATGACCCTCCTAAATTTGATTCAACCCAAATAAATATTATTTTATATTTCATAAATAAAAAACATATTTAACTTTGAAAAGCTTGACCAAACAATGTAATTCGAACTCTGACAAAATAATAATTCAGATAATCAATGAACTAAACTATTAAAATTTCCAGTCTCGTTCAATAAATTGTGTCAATTTACTGTATGATTTCTTTGCGAAAATTGCGCAAAATGTGAAAAAGAGTAAGAAATTACCCAATTACTAAAAGCTGAAAGGAACACGTGTCTTGGAAATGGTGAAACAATTTCATTCCTTAGTATATTTAACAACCTTTTGTTTCATCACTAAGGGGTCGTTTGGTACCAAGATGAAAAATGTTAATGTTAGGATTAGTAATGCAGGGATTAATAGTGCATGAATTAGTAATGCAGGGTTTATTTTTACCAAATGTATGGTTCATTGTTTCCCACCTCATCTTATGTTTGGATTAAAACTTTATAAAAAACTTTTTTCCAATTATACCCTTGAATTATTATATAATTGAGTTAAAGTAAATAATTGCCGGATAATATTGTTTTTTTATGGCCTTCTAACTAGCTATGAGAAGAACAATTTTGTTGTCATGTTTGCCTTTTTTTTTCACTTAAATTATTTGAGGATAAATAATTGTCATCTTAGTATTGATTACTTACAAAATGTCAATTTTCAATTCAAAAAAAGATAAATTATCAACTTTTAAAATTGAAAAGACGGCAAACAATAGTAAAATTGAATAAATCATCTACATTTACACATAAAAACTGCAAGTTGTAGTTTTAATATGTATGCAATTTTATAAATTGTTTAAAATACAAATAATTAAAAAACCACACAAATATATATATATATATATATTATACATTCAATTAAGATCACAAAACGTCATGTGGTAATATATTTGTCCTTTTAATTAGTTAATGTTAAACAACTCACATTTCAAATATTGTATTAATTTGTATTGGATTTATTTAATAACAAACAACTTTCTCTAAATAATTTGTAGGCTAATTTATTTAAATAAATTTACTAGTACAAATATAAACCATAAAATCAAGAATATAAATAAAATAATTAAAATGATTTGAGGGATATTTTTGTCTTTACATAGACTTATCTCATGGTATTATATCCTATGTATTACTAATCCCTCCAAATGGAAGAGTAATACATCATATAATACCATGTAGGAGGTATAACTAATCCATGGATTAGTTATACATAGGCCCAAATTCCTATCAAACGTAATACTAAATAATACCATACATAATACGTACGTGGACTATTTTTTTTTAATGCGACCTACCAAACGACCCCTTAAAGTTCTAATATTTGTTAAGTATAAGATTATTATTTTTGAATGAATAAGCTATAACATTTCTTCGTTATTTAAGTCTATAAATAATCAAGAAATGTAATAGCTTATTCATTTTAGTTTTACCTAGGACGCATTCCAACATATTTATATGCGTCTCTAGCTTGACGCAGGATATGATAAACAATCTCAAACAATTTAATTCTCATCACAAAAATACGTAAGAATTTCAATGTTTGAATCAAGATTTCAAATGATAAAGCTTAATTGATTTTTTTTTTCAAATGATAACACTAGTGTACAAGTGGTTTAGTATTCAAGAAAAAACACTAGTAATTTACATGTCGATGAGAAAAAGAAGAAGAATCAAACCAAGTTTAATCATCTCATACTAAATTAAGAAACAATATTAATGGGCCACTTGCAAACAACATCATATAGTATCGGGAAAATTATGGAACAAGGCAAAAATGTCAACATATTTATGAAACAATTATAGTTTAAAAAATTATAATAAACCATTATAGGTTGGTTTTAGAGCAAACACACACTCTCTCTTGTCAATAACAAGAAATCCATTCAAATGTATTATGTATCAATTGTATTCAATCAAATATAGGTGAGAGTCTTATATTTTATATCAATTATTTTCGAAAAATTATATTTGTATTTTGTATCAACTGTATCTGTATTTTATATGAATATATGATGCATTCATCCTTTCTGTCAAATGTAGTATGTATCAATTGTATCCAATCACATGTATGTGAGAAATTTGTATTTTATAACGATTTGTATTTGAAAAACTAAATTTATATTCCACAGTATTTGTATTTGAAATACAATGAATACATGTATTCATCCACTCTCCTCCCTCTCTTGATCTCGCTCGCCTCTCTCCTCTCACTCTTGATCTCGCTTGCCTCTCTCCACTCACTAGATCTCACTCATCTCTCTCCTCCCTCTCTCGATCTTACTCGCATCTCTCCTCCTAATATGTATTCATTTTGATACAAATCAGTTTGTAGTTGTATTTTTTTTTTCGAAATCTGCAAAAAAATACAATGAATACAAATGCGTTGCAAATCAAAGCAGAGCTACAAATGATAATTAGTGAAATTGTAGCTAAGGAATCCTATTGACGGCCTAATATTTGCTGTTTTTTGAAAGTTCCCAATACAACCAATCAAGTGGGCCTTCATCTCCACATGAAGCCCACTATCTAGATGTAATCCACTTACACCTAAAGCCCATTTTGTTTTTCCAACAATCATCGACATACAAGACCATGCCTTAACTATTTCAAACCAACAATCTTTTTTTCCAATATTATATTTGTTAAATTAGGTCTTGGGCCTAACTCACACCCCAAAAGCTAGCTCAAAGGGAGGAGGATTGCCCAAGCCTTATAAGGAGTCTACCCATCTCATTAACCACCGATGTGGGACTTTTGTCATTCTTTAACACCCCACCTCACGCCCAATACTTAGCATCTGGTGCGTGGGCAATTTTGATTTTTGGGGACCCCAACAACATCGGGTGAGACGGGCCCTGCTCTGATACCATGTTAAATTAGGTCTTGGGCCTAACTCACACCCCAAAAGCTAGCTCAAAGGGAGGAGGATTGCCCAAGCCTTATAAGGAGTCTACCCATCTCATTAACCACCGATGTGAGACTTTTGTCATTCTTTAACAATATTTGTTCTCTCTAAATATCAATCATGTAAAGGTAGACAGTTAGTGGTATTTTATAGGTAAAAAGGAGAAGAGGTTGGGTGGTGACAATGACCCTAGTTGTTGTGCATGGGCAGTCATGACACTAGATAAATTGGGGAATTTACGATATACAATAATGTTCATTCAATTAAATTAGATTCACAAAATTTTATTTGGGACAAAATGTTTCTTATCGAAGGTAATTTCATTTTCAAATTTGAATTTAAGATCTATGATTAAAGATGAATTAAATACTACTTACCACAAGAGCGTGATTTAAAATTTAAACTCTGTGAGTTCAATCTCTAAGGTTTTTTTAGTGTTCAACTCATCGTAATCTTAAAGAGTTAGAGTTATGAATTCAGATTTAACATTTGATTATCTTAGTGGATTTTGAATCGAAATAGGATAAAGAACGTGTGAAGAATCATAAGAAAGAGGACGGTAAAAGCTAAAAACTAGGAGATTATCTTTCTCAGAAGTAGAAGTAAGATTTCAATCTCCAGAAAAGTTAAAGAGGATTTCTTAAAAGACTCACATAAAATTATCATCCACATCAAAAGTATACTGAATTCAAACAAAATCGATAAATATTGAATCTGTCGAGTGCCAACCACCAACGTATGCAGCCACATATACTCTAGGGGTGTCATTTGTCGGAAAACTACACTGTGTAATTAGGTACGTATTTTTTATGTATTTATATAATATATATCAACTCCCTTTAGTTTATTATATGATTTACTTCTTTAAATTTTGGCACTTTTTAATGATTCCACCATCGACGATCACTACAATCTTTAGTGGTTGACAAACATATTTTACTTATATAATAGCTAGCGTCTAGCGATACTAGTGAAAGGATTCCTCTTTAAAAAATAGATATTATAATTAATATTCTTATTTATTTGGTCCATCCTTAACAAGTTGTCTGAGGGAGACAAAACAATGTGACTACAGCTCTACAGTAGACAAAAGTCACAACACAAACACTACACGCATTAGCACAAATCACACTACCATTTTGAAAAGGGAAACACAAGTGTGTTTCATTGGCATTGCCCCGAGTAAACGTGGATCTAAGATAAAAAGTTTAAGAATTTTTATTAAAGATGTCGAATAAGCGCTTGGGCAGAATACATGCAGATTAAAATGAATCAAGTTAATAAATAAGTAAATTATGGTTTGTCCATAAGTTATTTTGATTGAAATGGACTATAATTAAGTCATGACTGATCATGACCTAATCTTTTTCAGTTTTTACTAAATTTTAATTTCTTTGTTATTTGTTATAAATATAATTTGTTTACGTACCTAATAATTTTTTTAAATTATTATAACTATATATAACATATCAAGTAAAAAGAGTATTCTTTCAAAAATTATTTTGATAAAATATCTTATGGCCGTCAATTTGAGGCGTATATATCGACCTAAACTTCAGATAGGCTAAATTGGGTAGATAAAAAATAGTCAAGTTGATGAATGGACCGATCAAACTTGAATGATTGAATGAGTTATATTTCTACGGACTAAGTTTATCACTGATATATCGTATAGTAACCTCAAATTAATAATAGATCCGTCCCATTATAATGCACCAAAATTTTGATGAGGGATATTATAATTGAATAATATTTTTCAAATAATATAAAGATAAAACTATACTTTTTTATCAAAATTTAAAAATGAAATACCTTTTTTCGTAAAGAAAATATCTAGATTGCAATAGGTGCCGTAATCACCGGGAACTTGATTAGAAAAGATTGTAAAGTGATAATTCATTTGTACTTAATAATAATTATGTTTTGGCCCTCTTGTGATCATTAACAAAGATTTTTGTGTTCAAATTTAGTATGCGTTTATTTATAAATTTTAAATACTTTTCATGTTATTTAAAATTCATTATATTAGAATTATGTTTGGTTGTACTTTTGTAAAGGAGATCTTCAAAATTTGCTAAAAATGGAGTTAAAAAATAGATTTGACACATTTTTTAAAATTTTAAATTCAACCTCAAATTGAATTTGAAAATTTATAGCCAAACTCTTATTTTAAATAAAATAAAAAATTATTCCAAAATAAATGAATAATTTTCAGGATCAAACGAATTCATAGTACACTATAATTATGTCTTGGCCCTCTTGTGATCATTAACAAAGAATATTGTGTTGAAATTCAGTAGGTGTTTATCCATAAATTCAAAAAAAAATTCATGTTATTTAGAATTTATGATGCTATATGGTTGTATTTTTGTAAAGGAGAAAACGAGTACTTCATTCGAAATTTGTGAAGATGGAATTGAAAAACATATTTGACATATTTTTTCAAATTTTAAATTCAAGTTAAATTTTATAGCTGAGCTCTGATTTTAAAATTTTATAAAAAATTATTTTGAAATGAATTAATAATGTTCATGATCAAACGAATCCTAGTACACTATAATTGGAATATTCTCATTTCTCTTCTTTCACCCTCTTATGTTTTTTAAAGAGATAAGTGTAAAAAACACACCTAAAGTATCCCCTTTTTTTGAGTTTCATACCTAAACTATTGAGAGTGTGAGTTTCATACCTAAACTATCACTTTTTAGTTTGAGAAACACACCTCAGTGGTGTGTGTAATACACTCTCTCTTTTATTTGAAAAAATCCTTGACAAATGGTATTCCACATGGATAAAATATTCCACCTTGAATAAAATTAAATAATAAACTATTAATATTAATT
>JAJOOO010025735.1:0-18004 GCA_029582685.1 Solanum piurae | reverse complement strand
ATACAATATATATATATATATATATATATATATATATATATATATTTGTGTGGTTTTCTAATTATTTGTATTTTGAACAATTTATAAAATTGCATACATATTAAAACTACAACTTGCAATTTTTATGTGTAAATGTAGATGTTTTATTCAATTTTACTATTGTTTATCGTCTTTTCAATTTTAAAAGTTGATAGTTTATCTTCTTTTTTTTAAAATTGAAAATTGACATTTTGCAAGCGATCAATTTGCTAAGATAACAATTATTTATCCTCAAATAATTTAAGTGGAAAAAAAAGGTAAGCGTGACAACAAATTTTTGTTCTTCTCATAGTTAGTTAGAAGACCGTAAAAAAATAATATTGTCCGACAATTATTTACCTTAATTCAATTACATAATAATTCACAATTACATAAGGGTATAATTGGAAATAATTTTTTTATAAAGTAATAATCCAAACACAAGATGAGGAGGGAAACAATGAACCAAACTCTTGGTAAAAATAAACTCGGCATTACTAATCCCTGCACTATTAATCCCTACATTACTAATCTCAGTATTACTAATCCCTGCATTATTAATTTTTGTACCAAACGACCCCTAAATACATAAAAATTAACGATGGTTACAATATTTTTATTAGGAAAATGAATGTATTAGAAAAAGGACATAGCGAACATTCTGGTTTAATTTTGAATAGCTTAAAAGAATTTTGACAATTTTTCATATAATTTATGATAGTTAAGTAATTTAATGAAGTAAAATACATCTACTCCCTTTGTTCACTTTTAGTTATCCATTACTTCAAAAATAGATTTTTCACTTTTACATGTTATTTTTAACATATAGTATAACAAAAATAACTTTTAACGGTAATAAATATTGACATTAATAAAGTATGCTAAAGTTTTTACCGGCATTAGTTAAGTGCCATTAGAACCAATGTCCCTAAAGGCTTTAGGGACATTATGCAAAGAGTGTTAATTGCCGCTAAAAATATATGTTTAGCAGCAATTAAGAATTAATTGCCGCTAATGATCATTTTTGATGTAGTGATATTAAGAAGACCAATTATTTTTTCTATATCGTATCCTTATTATTAATTACTTATTTCTCAAATTATTTTTTAAGACCCAAAAGTGACAAATAAAAATGAACAGAGACAACATCTATATCTATCTATATTACTTTAAAAGTATAAATATCCTAGAAGTACCAAATAAGTCATAATTTGTTCTTTTTATATATATTTATCATTAATTAATGTTGCACACGTGCAAACCAAGTTCACTTAACTAATTCTAGTAAAATCATGAAGATCATTAGAAATGTTGATTAAATATTTGTCCTTCATTAAACGACTTTATAATAGACAAAACTATTATCTACTATTTTTCTTAAATAATTGTCATTTAATTATTATCTTAATATTTAAAAGTTTGAAATTAATTGAAGTTATATGAAATTCTTATTAATTAGATAACTATAACATTTATTTTAACGTAAATTATTTTAGAGTTTGCTTCACATATCTTTGGTGAAATGATCTTATGGACCCTTATACTTGTACGAGTTTGTATTATGAACCTTTCTACTTGACCTTTTGTCAGATGAACCCTTAAACTCAATTAAAAATGAGACTTTTAAATCTCTCCAACCATGTGTGTAGCTCACTCTCTCTTACATAAATGACATGTCATATCCACGTCACATATATATTAATGACATGTCATAATTATTTTGTAACTATTTTAAAATTATTAACAAAAAATGTTACTCCACAAAAGACAAAATAATAAGTTTTCTATTTTAAAAAATAAAATAAAATAGTTATTTCTCTCACTTTCCTTTCTCTTCCTCAACCCACAACCATCATTAACACCATCTCTATTCTCCTTAAGTATTTTTTCTTCTTCGGGCCGTGATTGTCTATTGCCATGACAAGGCCCTTCAAGTTCTTAAAAATCATAGTTCAATTTTTCTCAAAAATTTATCATTCGCAAATCTTAATCATAACCATCTACCATCATTTAAACCACCATAAATCCTTTTTCACCATTGATGTCAATCATCATTAAAATACTTCAATATATCATAATATTTGTACACAATTATACATATCACATTCACCTAATTTCACAAAGATATCCAACAATCACATTTCATCCTTCAAAACTATTGAATCTTCGTCACCTCATGGGTTGTAAATTACCAAGAAATGGAAAGAAAACACAGATCTACATCAACAATACATTATCGTTTCTCAAAAAGAAAGAAAATATGAAAAAAATAAAAAATAAAAAAGAGAGAACAAAGAAACTGGAGAGGGTTGCGAAGGAGGATGTCATGACCCAACCCACCGGGCCATGCGGGCACCTACTCTAACACCTAAGTATTTTCATCATGTACACTACCCTCACTTCTCACCCTTGCAACTCACAGACAACCTTTTCTCTCAAACATTAGCAACTCTTGAACCCTTGGCCCTTCCCGGCTTGTTCAACAACGAGATACATACGAGTTAAATCAATATAGTAGAACAAACATATATAGGTCATCATATTCTTTTAACCCTTCAGGAGCAACACAATATCAATTATCACTTACGAATAACGTACAACTTCACAATTTCAAGATATACAATTATGTCAAGTCATTGGTCCTCTCATGAAACCCACACCCAAACTGTTAGCGTACCGGTACTTGGTACCCGATCCAATATTTATGCCGGAACGTGGCAATCGATCCCATATTTATGCCAGAACGTGGCAACCGATCCAAGTTAATGTGTCGGAATGCAACATCCGATCCATTCAACAAGACACAATCAAAATCACAAGTATATTCTCAAAATCATACAATTAAGTCATGATTCATGACATTCATCATTCATCTATCCTCATTTACAACTAGTGTGATCGATAATGCAACATTCGCATACATGCACGTATTATAATGAAGTAATGACAACATATATCACACAATCATGAACTCACAATCATCACCTAGCCCTAATTCATCGTCTAATACTCCTTCCTACCATTAAGTCAATTTTTAATTGGTGCATGAAGGTCTACGCATAATTCTTACCATTGATTAACATTATACTACACAATGAGCACATATTTATAACTACTCAATTAATAAACCTAGCCTACCTGGGCGCCAAGCAGCTGCACAGAGTTTTTGGCTTCGATTATTGTTTCAGGACTTCGTGACAATGATCTTGACCGGAAATCCCCAATCCATCGATCTCCTTACACTAGAAATTTCCTTCTCCTTTCTTCCCAAACTTGGAGCAGCTTTTTGGGGGTTTCTAGGGTGGTTTATGTCTAAATTAGGTGTTTTAGGACGAAGGAGAAAATAAGATTTCACGTTATTTACATTATGTCTTGCCTTTTCTGCTCTGGCGCCAGCTTACTCCGCCGTGGCGCCGCCGCCCTAGCGGCATCTGGCCCGCCCTAGTAGGACAGTGGCCCTAGTATTTTCTCGAAGGTTTGGTTTTCCTAAATAACGAAGGTTCGGGTCGTTATAGTGGTAAAGAGAGAGAAATAAGGGTTGGTGGGGAAGGAAAAGAAGAAATAAGTAAAAAAAAGGCGAAATGATCTAATTAACCCTTATACTTGTACGAGTTTGTATTATGGACCCTTCTACTTAACTCTTTACCAATTGAACCCTTAAACTACATCAAAAGAAGATTTTAAACCCCTCCTATTATGTGTGTAGTTCACTCTCTCATAATAGATGACATGTCAAATCCACGTCATTTAAATAAATAACATGTCATAAATATCTTCATTAACTATTTTTTTTGAAAATTATTAATTAAAAATATTAAATAATAGGTTAAATAATCTTTTAACTCAACATTTTTAATTAATTAAAATAATCTTTTAACCAGTTGATAACCTAAGCCCGCTGTCTTCCTCTTCTTCTCTTCTCCCCATTCCCATCGTGAAACAACCGTCGCCACCAGTAAAGAAAGCCGTCATCGTACCACCTATACTCTCTTCCTCAATATCTCCATCTCCACCGCACACCTACCATTTTCCTTTCCTGATTCCCCGACCTTCACAAAACTAGCAGCCCTAAGCCGCCGCACCACCAGCTCCCACCGACAAACCTCTTCGCCTACGTGACCAACTCCTCGCACCCTTACTCGCCTCATCTCCTCTCTACAGTCTTCATTTCTCCGAACCACCAGCGACCCCTCTATGAACCACTACAAACCCTTCTTCTCTCCATCTTCTTCGGTGTACTCCCTCGCCGCCTCCGTTTTGGCGAAAAAGGGACCCGCCCCGCTTCTCTTTCTCACTCTACTTTCGGCGAGCACACTCAACAATGAAGAAGATGATTTCTCATTTTTTTTTCTATTTTTCAATTTCTTATTTTATAATTTTAATTTTTTTAAATTTAAACATGGTATCACTCGTTTGTTGAGGCGTGTAGTCACACACTCTTGCCAATTTAGTTATCTCAATGCCACATAAGCTTAGTCAACGGTCAGAGGGGTTCAATATATGGTGTTTTACTAAGTTTAAAGGTTCAATTGATAAGGATTTAAGTAGAAGGGTCCATAATACAAGCTCGTATAAGTATAGGGGTCCATTAGACCATTTCACCCATATCTTTTATGCCTTCCACGCTGAAGTCAAAAGTCAATTCAGTGCTTCGGTACGTATGCTAAGGAGCGATAATGCTAAAGAATACATGTCAGAATTATTTCAGTCATTCATGTGACAACACGATATTCTCCATCAGTCTTCATGTGTTGATACACCATTTCAAAATAGAGTTGCTGAGAGGAAGAATAGGCATTTACTTGAGACAGCTCGAGCACTTCTGCTCCAAATGAAGGTTCCTAAACAGTTCTGGGCAGATGCAGTCTCTACAACTTGTTGTTTTATTAACCGGATGCCATCTAGTGTGCTTGTTGGTAACATGCCTTATAGTGTTATTTTCCCGAACAAGTCTCTCTTTTCGGTGGAACCTAAGGTTCTTGGAAGTACATGTTATGTTCGATATATTCGACCATATGTTACCAAGTTGGATCCCAAAGCATTGAAATGTGTTTTCCTTGGCTATCTCGACTTCAGAAGGGATATCTGTGTTATTCTACTAAACTTGGAAAATATTTAGTGTCAACCGATGTCGTATTTTTAGAGAGTACCCCATTTTTCTATACACCTCTCATTTCTACTAGCCAAGAGGAGGAAGACGAGTGGTTAGTCTATTAACTTACCCACGCTTTGAAAGAACAATTAAATGATGTTCTTCTATCTCCCAGTTCTTCTTTTGAGCACCAATCAACTACTAAGCAGAACTTGCTCTGTCTGTCTGTCTGTGCTAGCAAAACCTCAAATTTTTCAAGTTTACTCGAGGAGGAGAGAGACCAATGAAACATGTCATGTGCCAGTTCCTTCATCATCATATCTTCCGCCATCTGATTCTTCAGAAAACCTTGACCTCCCTATTGCTCTTCGCAAAGGTACACGTACTTGCAAATCCACATATCCCATTGCTAATTTTGTTTCATAAGACCACTTATCCTCAGTGTCTAGATCTTTGGTTGTCTTTCTAGACTCTATCTCTGTACCCAAAACAGTCAAGGAGGCTTTGCATCATCCTGGATGGTCTGAGGCAATGCTCGAGGAAATACATGCCTTAGAGGAAAATCACACGTGGGATCTGGTGGATTTACCGAAAGGAAAGAAATAATGGGATGTAAGTGGGTCTTCACAATTAAAGTCAATCCAGATGGTTCTGTGGCCAGATTTAAGGCCATACTTGTGGCTAAAGGCTATGCTCAGACTTATGGGGTGGATTATTTAGACACCTTCTCTCCAGTGGCCAAATTCACTTTTGTACGACTATTCATTTCCCTAGCTACTTCTGAGAATTGGCCTTCACATCAGTTGGCTATCAAGAATGTATTTCTTCATGGTGATCTTCAAGAGGAAGTGTATATGGAGTAACCACCCGGTTTTGTTGCTCAGAGGGAGTATAGAAAAGTTTGCCACTTGAAGAAGTCCTTGTATGGCTTGAAGCAAAGTCCCCGAGCTTGGTTTGGCAAGTTCAGTGAAGTAGTTTAGGAGTTTGGACTAAAAATGAGCAAATGTGATCATTATGTATTCCACCGACACTCCGTAGCTGGCACTATCCTACTTGTTGTATATGTTGATGACATTATCATCCCAGGAAGTGATTATGCGGGGATCTCTTCTCTCAAGTCATTCATGCATACTAGATTTCATACAAAGGACTTGGGTTAGTTGAAGTACTTCTTAGGAGTAGAAGTAAATAGAAGCAAGAATGGAGTTTTTCTATCTCAGAGAAAGTATATTCTTGACCTGCTTGCATACACTGGATAGTTGGCTACCAAACCTTGCACTACTCCAATGGTCCCCAATGTGCATCTTATGAAAGATGATGGCGATCATTTTGATGATCCTGAGAGATACATGAGGTTCATTGGGAAGTTAAACTACCTCACTGTGACTCGTCCGGATATTGTCTTTGCAGTAAGTACTGTTAGTCAATTTATGTCAATGCCTACAGTCAAACATTGGGAAGCTTTATAACAAATTATTTGTTACTTGAAATGAGCTCTTGGATGTGGCATATTGTATGTAGAGCTATCAATATGGGTTGGCCCATCCCATCCGAGCTAATCTATACATGCTTTGCAATTTGATGGGCCAGGCCGGGCTAGCCCATATTTTATGTAGGTCGAAAAATGGACGACCCAGCCCACAAGTGTGTGGGCTACGGGCTTTGCTGGGCCAACCCTCTTTTCTTAAAAGTATATTATTTTTATAATTTTTTAAATTAAATTATAATTTAAAAATATTATCATAAATATCGACCAATGTTACTACTTGTTAATCAAATACACAAATAAAATTATCTATATAATATTTATGAAGTTTGATTTCAAGTAAAAACATAAATAGCTAAATACAAATATTAACCTAATTGTTTTCCAATGATCATAATAAAACACAAAAACTATGATAATATTCCATAGGCTACGGCCTATGTAGTGATTCCCTAGAAATTTTAGAAACTTTATTTTATGTAGTATATATTTTATAAACATAATTTGTCTTTAAATTGTAATATTTCAAACTTAAACAGATTTTGAGTGCAGAGCCGGCCCTATCCATATTTTTCAAGCCCCACAAGTCGACAGGCTTATTCAGGCCGGGCTAAAAAGTCTTTTTCTTAAATGGGCTCCAAAAATCGTAGCCCATCCCTATCAAATCACGGGTTAGGCCAGGCCGACCAAACGGGCCTAACCCATATTGACGGCTCTAATTGTATGGCAATCATGGTCATACTCGTGTAGAGTGTTTTGCTGATGCGGATTGGGAGGGATCCAAAATTGATAGAAGATCTACAGTAGGATATTGTGTTTTTGTTGGAGGGAACCTAGTATCATGGAGAAGTAAGAAACAAAGTGTTGTATCTCGATCTAGTGTTGAATCTGAATATAGAGCTATGTCACAGTCTACGTGTGAGATTATGTGGATACATCATCTATTATCTGAAATTAGAGTGAAGAACTATACACCCAGCAAAACTCTGGTGTGATAATCATGTTGCTCTTCATATAGCCTCAAATTCGATATCATGAAAGGACTAAACACATTGAGGTTGACTGTCATTTTATTCGTGAGAAGATTCAGGAAAAATTGATTTCCACAGGCTACGTGAAAATGGGAGAGCAATTAGCTGATTTTTTCACCAAGACATTGAATGGAACTCGAGTTAGTTATCTTTGTGACAAGCTGGGCATGATCAATATCTATGCTGCTTGAGGGGGAGTGTTGCAAAATATGGTAACAAATCATAGAGTGATTGTAGAATATTACAAAATAATAAGAGTTATTGTAGAATATTTTCTTTTATTTGTTTTGATTGATTTCCTTTTGTAGGATTCTCTGCAATTGTATAAATATCTCGTATATTCATGAATAGAACAACAACTTCTTTCATTAGATTACAATATGGAATAAAGAGAATAATAAATATAAATCAATTATAATTTGATAAATTTTTCCTATTATATTTTTTTCATATTAATGCATATGATTAAAAATATAACTATTTAATAAATACTTTAAAAATAAAACAACAGAAATAAAGTAATACTTGTTTTTCTTAATCTGCGTGTATTGCCTTAGAAATTCAATTATTATGGAAGAAAGAGAATAATAAATATAAATCAATTATAATTTGACAAATTTTCTCTTTTATATTTTTTTCCCCATATTAATGCATATGATTAAAAATATAACTATTTAATAAATACTTTAAAAATAAATCAACACAAATAAAGTAATACTAATATATATATATATATGCAATTGATTTTTATTCAAATTGGATATCTTTACGTTATTAAGTTTTCATATCAAACAAGATAAGTCAAATACTAAATCAGACATAATAAAAGTGAAGGCTAAATTTGGTATGCAATTGATTTTTATTCAAATTGGACATCCTTCATTAATAAGATTCCATATCCAATAAGGTAAGTCATTTACAAAGTTACGCATAATAAAAGTGAAGGATAAATAAGGTATGCAATTGATTTTTATTCAAATTGGGTTTCATTACATAAACAATTTTCCATATCAAATAAGGTAAGTTAATTACGAAGTTACACATAATAAAAGTGAAGGTAAAATAAGGTATGCAATTATATTGATTTTTATTCAAATTGAATTTCTTTACATCAACAAGTTTTCACAGCAAGCAGGGTAATCCATATACAAATTAAAATTACCACAATTACTAATCATAATTTAGGTAAAAACTCTTAAAACGGAGCAGATTTCATTTCAATTACCCTTTTGCTCTTTTTCACTTTTTATTTCTCTTTTTGGATTAGGATTCACAAAATCCCTTTCTCTATTGTTACTTTTTGGGGTAAAATATTGTACCTTTTCCTAATTTATACTTCTTTTAAAATACATTAATTTTAATAAAATATCATTTTTAAAGAATTTTTTGTAATTGTTTTCTTTTAAAACCCTTTAACTAATATAAAAGTGGAAAGTAACTTCTTTTTCTTCTTAATCTCCGTTTATCAATTAAAATAGAATCACCCTTTATATTTTTTTAACTGATGATATATGTCTTATATGCAATATCATAGTAACTGCATCATTAATTTTTATTTAAATAGTGATTAAAAAATATTTGTAAGATAGAAAATATATATATTTCTTAATCTTTTTTGAATCGAAGTAGAATTATCATTTGCCAATATATTCCTTGATTTTGAAGTTAATATGAGAAAGTGGTCAGTAATAACCCCATTGATGATAATTTAAATATATTTGGTAATGTAATAAATTTTATCGTTTTGTGCATTATAATTGTTGTATCTTAACTTTAAAATCAATAATTATATTAACAAGTGTTTATCATTCTTCGATTTGGAATAAATTGAGAGATATAATTTTTTCTATTTTATTAGGAGTTTTTTTTATCGTTATCTAAATAAAAATTTATGATGGATTATTATGGTCTTACGTACATAAAAATTAAAGATGGTTACAATGCTTTTATTAGGAAAAAGAATGTATTTAAAAAGAAAATAAACAATATAATATTAGAAAAAAGGATATTTTTTTTACCAAAAATAATAATAGGGGCATTTTTTTGGAACAAACTATTAACATGGGAACATTGTGGTTCAATTTTGCATAGTTTAAAGACATTTTTTACCATATTCCATATAACTTATCATAGTTAATGTAACATCCGGCAATTTGAAATAACTATGAAGAGGCTTAGAATTTGGAAATAGTCATTTTTTTTAAAGGAATTCAAAAATCTGGAAATTTAGCCAAGTATGGAAAAAAAGATGAGTTTTTGGCCAACTTTGAACAGTCATAACTCCTATATCAGGATGAGTTAGGTGTAGTTACAGCTATGTTTGCGAAGCTTGTGGAATGATCTTTCCAACGCCGCCGAGTTTACTCGATTCCGAGTTCGTATGAGTGAGTTATGCCCTTTGGAAGTTGGGCTATTGGCACAGGGAAGTCAGCCGGAAATTTTAAGGGTATTTTGGTATTTTCCCTAACCAATTCTTTTGGTTATATTAAGGTGTTAGACTGATTTTTAGATCAGTTTTTCCCATTTTAAAGAGTGAAAGTGAGGGTTTGTGAGTGAAGAGGAGAAGAAGAGGAGAAAGAGAAGATCAAGCAAGGTTTCATCGGAGATCGTCGTGGATTTCGTCGGGGGTGATCCCTATTAAGGTATGTGAGATCATAGTGTTGGATTGGTTCATTCCCCCACACGCCAAACTCGTTTTAATTCCGAGAAAAGATTGGTTGTGTTTGATGAAGTTTGTACGTGGTTGTGTTGTTGAAGTTTCTTGTTGATTTGGGACATGGTTCCGATTGTATTTTCGAGTTGAATTCATTGTCTATTAAGGGTTTTAATGATCCCAAGTGTTTGGGGAAAGAACCTTCGAAGTTAAGAGGGTTTAGAGTTGGAAAAATGAAGGAGAAAAGTCGGGCTTCTTGCGTGAAACAAGTCCGTGTCGCGGACTTGTTCCCTCTGTGAACAAATCTGCTCCACGTCGCGGACTGGACGCGGACTCCACTGTTTTCAGAATTTAATTTCGAAAATTAAATTAGTTTGGCTGTCTTAAATCATTCCTAAACATCATGAGGTCCTTCCAAACACAAAAAAATCATGATCCTTGAATCCATAATTCAATTCAAAGATCAATTAAGAGTCAATTCAAGTAAGAGTTCATATCAAATCCAAGAATCTAGTAAGAGAAGTTCTTTTCAAGTTTTCGTGGGTCTTTTACAAACGTTTTAACTTCGTTTTAAGGCTCAAGTTTCAAGTCAAGTAAAGAGTATAGAGTTTCAAGTTGAGTAAGGAGTTTAGAGTTTCAAGCAGAGTATAGAGTTTCAAGTTAAGCCAAGAGTATTAAGTTGAGTTCATTTTCTCAAAAGTATTAGGGAACTAAGTATTCCCAAAGAAGTTTATAAATGTTTTCACATTTGAGTAAGAAAGGAACAATGATTTCCAAAAGAGCCTTTGGGCTAGTTTTTAAGAAAAAGGAACATCGATTCCAAGTGAGCCTTCGGGCTAGACTTTGAGCAATTTTCTCAAACTAAAGAAATACTCCCTCTGTCCCAATTTATATGACATACTTTCCTTTTTAGTCAGTCCCAAAAAGAATGACACATTTCTATTTTAAGTAAAAATTTGCCTATAAAATGTCTTTTTTACCCTTAATGAAATGATTTACAACCACACAAATTTCTATCATTCATTTTGGACCACAAGTTTTAAAAGTCTTTCCATTTTTCTTAAAGTTTGTACCAAATCAAAGTACATCATATAAAATGGGACGAAGGGAGTATGTGTTTAAAACACTTATGAGCTAAAGTATTTTTGGGAGTAGTCTTGAGCACCGAAGTGGGGACACGAGTTCATATTAACTCAACTCTCCATAAGAACCATGTAGCCAAACATGGGATTTAACGGGTCATACTTTTTAGATGATCACGAAAGTTAAGCTAGTGGATCCACTAAGTTAAAGTTAAGTTAGCTTCCTATATCACGGCAAGGTATATGATGGTCCTCGGGCAATGTGAGGTAAAACGTTGTATCACCACTTAAGTTCATAGTGGTAGTTCTCGGTTAGAGAAACTCCCACAGCAGAAATTGCATGGTTCCTCGAGGGGTTCTGCTTAGTATGGATGGGGGTATGTGACTTCATTCATGCATTGCACAAGTAGATTTTGAGAGGAAGCATGGTATTTTTAAGATATTATAAATATGATTTTTACGTCATATTTTAAATAGTTTTACAAGCTTTATATATTGCATTATATTGAGTTCGGTTATTCATGAGTTGAACAGAGCCAAGGTAAGTTCTCTTTTGTATCCCTTTCAAGCTTAAGTTGTTGTTAGCGGTCCAGCTCGCATACTCGTACATTCCATGTACTGATGCCAGTTGGCCTGCATCTTTTTATGATGCAGACGCAGGTACCCAGGATCAGCATTCAGCACGCCGTTGATCCAGCTGAGCACTCCAGAGTTAGTGGTGAGCCTCTTTGCATTCCGGAGGACTCGGTTATTTTGTGTTCTTAGTTTTGCTTTATTAGGATGTTGCGGGGTCTGTCCCAACATCCATCTTAGTATTATAGAGGCTTCATAGATAGTCAGTCAGTTAATTTTGAGTCTCTCATCCATGTATATTTAAGTATTCTCTTTTTGAGACAAGAGTTGCCTTTTTGGCCAGATTTTTATCAGTTAGGTTGTTTTATGACCTTTCATTGCATCGAGTTATGCTGTTGAGTTAGGTTTCCGCTGAGTTAAGAAAGCTAGGCCAAGGGTTCGCTTGGGGGCCAGCAATGGTCTTCGAGTGCCGGCCACGTCCAAGGTGTCGGCTCGGGGCATGACAGTTAAGTAATTTAATGAAGTAAATTACATCTACTCCTTCTGTTCACCTTTACTTGTCCATTATTTCAAAAATAGATTTCACTTTTACGTGTTACTTTTTATAAATCAATAAAAAATAATTACTTTTTCTTATATTTTATCCTTATTATTAATTACTTATTTCTCAAATTATTTTTCAAGAACCAAATGTGACAAGTAAAAGTGAACGGAGAGAGTATTTATAGCTATCTATATTACTTTAAAGGGAAAATTGTACATAATGGCAAACTATTAATTCAAATTAAATGGTATAACCACACTTTGATTTAATTGTGCCCTGTAGCAAATTGTTTGCCAGTCGCCTCTCTCCCTCAAACTCTCGCTCGCCACTCTCCCTCTCTCGCTCGCTCTCTCTGTCGCTCGCCTCTCTCGCTTTATACAAAAAGATATGTATAAATTGTGTTTCTGTTTGTATAAAACGAGAGAAAATTGTATATACACATGCAAATACATATATCTTCGTCATATACACTTATAATTATACAATACAAATATTCACCTGTCCAGTTCTCTTTTGCCTTTCTCTCTTTCTCGCTTTATACAAACACAGAGTATACAAAATACAATGTATAATTTATGTTTGTATAAAGCGAGAGAGAGAAGGATATTTGATATATAAACGTTTTATTTCAATTCAATTGTATACAAATTCAAATTTTATACAGATATACAAACACATAAAATTAAATTGAGAGACTCTCAACGATTTATACAAATGAGAGGCTGACAACAATTTATACAAATGGCCTGCCAGCGAAATTATACAAATCTGAAGAGGAACCAGCGAATTATACAATTGCTTCTTTTGTATATATGTATAGCGAAATAGCCTAGTTGTAGCATGTTTGCTATGGAGCGCAATTATGCAAACTTTGCTATAGCATACAAATATGAATTTTGTGTTTGCTATATGTGAAAGTTGTTCTACTTTAAAAGCATGAAGATCTTTAGAAATGTTGATTGGAGTTTTTCCCCTTTATTAAAAGACTCTAAAATAGACAAATTTTTCATTAATTTTTCTCTCTCAAGTAATTATCATTTAATTATATCATATAATGTTTAGGACTTTGAAGTTAATTCATTACTTATTTATAAAAGATAAGAATTCCTAATATTTAATATTTTAAAATTGAATAATATTTATTTCTTACAATCCTTTGCCTTTTCCCTGTGGACTTGCGAGAAGAACTTCAAAGGGCATCTTCATGTACCAACGATACATCTTTCCACATCAAGAAAAAATATAATGAATGGTTGGATAATGCAAGTTTTTGGGTCATCAGTGACATCTCATCATCATAAGGGAATCAAGTTAGCTGTGATGTCAAATAATCTGCCAGAATAACATACAGCAAATCCCAAGAAGTTATCACGTACATACCAATTTTCAGGCAAATTGACTATTACACTTGTACCTGTTCCCCGATGGTGGAACCAACTTGGTATATTCTTTATAGAGGTAAGTACTCGTAGTGACAAGGAATCTGAAGCAGATTGGTATATTCTCAATGTGCTCAGCTTAAGGATCAAACCCTTCAATTCAGGATCGGAATCATTATAGTCTGCAATAAGCCTGGCCTAACAGCAGCTAAAGGTTAGTGCAGCCAACTCTATTGTAGGAAGTCGAGATAAAGCATCAACAACTTTATTCTCCTTATCTTTCCTATATTCAATAGTAAAATCAAATTGCATCAACTTGGTAATCATTTTCAACTGGGATCCAATATGAAGCTATTGTTCAAGCAGGAATTTTAAGACCTTTTGATCAGTTTTGACAATGAAGGGTTACTTGTGAGATACTGACCCCATCTAAACAGACATAACTTTGTGGTGTAGAGAAAGCCATTTGCTCAACTAAGCAATAGGTTGCCCTTGCTGCATAATAGCAGCTCCTATGCCAACATCACAACTCAAGTTAAAGTTAAGAACAGCTAACACGGAAACAGATATCAGTGCATCCTTCAAGTGCTGAAATGCCCTGGTTGCTCCTTCATTCCATTTAAAAAGTTCCATCTTTACTTATATGACCATAACCTTGGATAAATCTTTTATAATATCCTACAAGGCCAAGGAACCCTCTGATTTACTTAAGGGTTGTAGGGATAGGCCATTGCTGAACTGTAAGAATCTTCTTTGAATCAGTAGCTACACCAGCAGCTAATACGTAGTGTCCCAGGTACTCAATACTGCTTGTGGAAAAGTGACATTTGGAGAGCCTGGCATACCAGTTGTGTTACTGTAATAGCTGAAAAGTGATCCACATGATCCTCCAAATATTTATCATCAAAGAACATCAGGATGAACCTCCTTGAGTGCTTTTGAAAACTGAAGGGAGCATTGTCAATCCAAAATGCATCACTAGGAACTCATAGTGGCCAGAACATGTTCTTAATGCGGTTTTGTGGATATCAGGTGTGGCCATCCTGATTTGATGGTATCCAGACCTGAGATACCATTGGGAACCCCCCAAGTTCATCCATAAGCTCTTCAATAATAGTTATCTTCGATAGTAAACTGATTCAGAGCCATGTAAAAGCTGTCCAAACTTCCAAAATACAGCAAGCCAAAAATCTAGTTACAAAGAAAAATTGAGTTCAATGATCAACACCAAGAGCTAAGCTGAACTAAAAAAATCCAGTTGATTAATTCACAACCATAAGCATACATGACAGAAGCTGAAGAGAATCAGCAAAATATGAATAATTTTACTTATGAATTGCAATGGCGAAAGAATCAAGTTTTTATTTTAAGCTGTGTATGAGCGTCTGAAGTTTTGATGATTGAAAACAAACTTTGGACCTGATCCCCAGACGAAACTGTGAATTCTGTACAGGAAACTACAGCTGTCCAAAAGCCTGCAAAAACGGTTGTGGTTGGTGCACGGCTCCCACTGTACATCAAGCCCTTAGCCAATGAGATTATTTTGTTTGTTTGTGCTCATCCTATAATATGTCTATTCTCCATTATCACACACAAGCTTTTTGAAATCAGAATTTTCCACAAGTATAGTTATTCTCTTAAGAAAATATAGCTCAAGAACAGCTGGAGGATCTGATAGAGTTATCAGTATTCTTAGTTGTTAGAGTGTATATTTTAGTGCTTAATCTTGTAAGATCTAATCCTGATCTATAAAGGAATTAGATCGTTTGAAGTCCTTGTTGAGTTTTCTGATTCCTAGCTAGAGTTAGCTATGTCGAATTGTTGAAGTCTATATCAACTAGAGTTAGTTGGTGTAGTGGGTAACTTAGTTGTTGCTTAGTGAAATTCCATATCAGCTAGAGTTAGTTGGTGCAGTGGGCAACTGAGTTGTTGCTTGGTGCAGTAGAGTTGCTGCTAGTTTTATGTCCTGATCCTTGAGATCTGAGTTGGCGGCTAGAGGTAGCCTTGTTGAGGTCTTGAAATCTAGATCGACTAGAGTTAGTTGGAGTAGTGGGCAATAGAGCTATTGCTTATTTCTTTTACCGGCTGTAGAGTTGCTGCAGTAAGGGAGAAGGGATTAAAGAGTTTTAATTCCCAGGTTGTAAGAGTTTGTAATCTGAACCTTTTCTCTTTTTATAGTTAAATGGAGTTGGGTTTAAAATCCTGTGAGCACAAGTCATGGTTTTCTCCTCCCTTGAGCAAGGGGGTTTCACGTAAAACTGTTGTGTTTGTTTTACTTTGAGTTACTTACTTTCTGCACTTATATTCTGTCAAGGGACCTGGTTCATTGACTATTAGTGCAGGCATACATTGTATTACAAGTGTTGCAATTGTGTACAAATTTCACTACTTGATAGGAAAATAGACATTCGCATTTAAGATAAATGTTTCTTTCAAGGATTTTGGTCTAGCCTGGGTGATAAGTAAGCCTTGTTTCAGCAAGTCTAAAACTAAGAGGCCGAATAAGTAATAACTCCCTCATGTGGTTATACAACCATTTAAGTTATTCTACATTCAAGACCAAACAAAAGTGTCATAAAAAATAGGATATTATGCATAATGAAACGTAAATGACAAAGTGCAAAGATTATAAAAATTATACTTTAAACATCATGTCAAGAGGGATAGTGTTACATGAGTAATTCTTTAGTACATTCTCCCCTCGCACTTCCGAGAGCCACATCTACAATTCTTTCTCGACAGATTACTATTTTTATCATAAACATGGTCATAGTTGTAGTGATAAGTAAACTCCTCTAATGGAGCAATACTCTTAGAGGCGAAAAACATTATATGAGGTACTCTCCTATCACCATGGTAATACATGACATTTTGAGCATAAAGGTTTGGTGAGCAACTATGGTTGATAAATCTTCCAACATTCCCATAGCTAACCGCATCAAGGGTAAATCCATCTTCATCCTTCCTCCGAAAAGAATCTGACTCAACTTTGAGGTTATTACAACGCATAGGATTCCTTTTTGGGATTTCTTCATCATAGTTGCCAATATCAAACAAGTACTCATCATTATCTATTCTACTTTCAGCTTCCTTTTCATCAAGCAACTCCCCGACATATTCACATATAAAACTTCCGGATGAGACATGATCTCGTGACCTCAAACCCCATCCTCTCGATTCGGTCTTGAAAACCTCTAAATGGTATCGAGGACCATGTTGGCTAACTCTATTTTTGCAAGAAGGTGGACATTTGCAAGATGGGCCACACTCATAAACAAGAGGTTGTGCTCTAACAATAGAGCCTCTTGTGTTGAATGGAATCTCACCTCCGTTCCTAATAGCACAAGAGCATTGCTCAGAATCCGAGCATCCACTTGTGCAATTGCAACCTTGAGGCCTAGAGATGTAATACCAATCTGGATACTGTATGCTGGTAATGTAAGTAAATGATGGGAGTCTCTCATCATCTATTGCATTGACAACACGAATTGGTATCTTCTCTTTTCCTTGTGAGACATCATAGTCCACAACAAACTCTGACTGCATAATCGATTTTGTTGCCTTGTTAGCATGAAAATGATCTACCTTGACTAAACTTGTTGGCCGTGACACTACTTCACAATTAAGTTTTGGTTGGCCAGGATTTTGTTTTAGTTCAAACTTGAAAACATATTTTCCAGTTGGAGCTATTTCTTCCCAACACTTGGTCACAGTGTAGAGCCCATTGTAAATGTATCTTATATCACTCTTTTCACCATTCACTCTTTTTCGACCACAAATAACCCGTACCGGACATCCCATGTCCATGGAGTTCTTCAAGGCAAGATTACCCCCTTTAAGCTTTTGATCTTCCACTCTCGCATTAACAGATACTTTTGGATTCCCGCCTTGACCTACATAAATGAATGTTTCAGAAGATATGGCCTCGTTATCGTACCGACCAGAATCAACAATGCTTGTTGCAACATATTTTCTGCCAATATTCACATAATTGATACCATTCATAAATTGGTGATGTAATCCGATCGTAACAAGTTCTGCCCTGAACCGGAATTGATCCCCAATTTCAACTCCAGGAACATGTCCAAAAGTCCACTCACAATTTACCCACTTTTTCTGATTTTTCAAAGTCATTGCTGCCTCTAT
>JAJOOO010025734.1:0-18382 GCA_029582685.1 Solanum piurae | reverse complement strand
AATGACACATTTCTATTTTAAGTAACAATTTGACTATAAAATGTCTTTTTTACCCTTAATGAAATGATTTATAACCACACAAATGTCTATCATTCATTTTGGACCACAAGTTTTAAAAGTCTTCCTTTCTTTCTTAAACTCCGTGCCGAATCAAACTACCTCATATAAAATGGGACAGAGGGAGTATTATAAAGATAATTTTATTTGTAGATTTGATTAACAAGTAGTAACATTAACACCATGTAATATTGTTTTGTTGATATTTATGATAATATTTTTAAATTATAATTTATAATTTATTTTAATAATTATAAAAAAAATATAATTTTTAAAAAAGTGGGCTGGCCCGGCAAGCCTGTAGCCCACGTACTTGTGGGTTGGGCCGACCATTTTCTGGCCCACACCAAAAATGGGCTAGCCCGGCCTGACCCGTAAAATATCAAAGCCTGTATGGATTAGCCCGGATGGGGTGGGCTAGCCCATATTGACAGCTCTATAGGAAATGGTAGATTCATGAAGAAAAGCTTCTTTGTATTTCTTTATATTTTTTTACATCTCACAAGAATGGATTCCTATACAAAGTCCTAAGATTAAATATGAAAAGGTAACATTCCACAATCAATAACATTTAATTATAATATCAATCTACTACTATATTAAGCTGGGGAATCGCTAATCAATCAATCAACATCATGGTACATTTTAGACCGTAACATTTAAAGGGTAGTTTCGGTATGTTATACAAACCTTTAGTTAAAGACCACAAGATTCAAAAGCATTCTTTACAATCTTAAATTTCAAGCAGTCAAACTAGGACACCTAAAATGAAATGGTGGAACTATGAAGGATCTCATGCTCATGTTTTGTTCAAAGTGTCTTCGTTGTGACAGGGCCAAGCATTACCCAAAAAGAGACAAAATGAAGAGAAACTCATAAGATATAATTCACATCCAAATTTACTTATTTTACTTTACAAGTACACAAACAACAACAGAAATTTGATATGTCTATTCTACATAGTGATTTGGATACCCAAACTTAGTTTAAATGCTTGATTCGTCAGCTACTTTTATGTCATTTGGTGTGTTTAATCTTGTTCTGTGGTTTCAGAGGCATTGGAGCTTAAATAGACTTGAAAACAATCAATTCTGGCTCAAAAGTGGCTAAGTCCAAAAGAATTGAAAATGCAAACATTGTGCGTGTGGGAAAGTCTAGTCTCCCATGCAAACACCGAAGATCTTGAGATTCAGAGAGGTAGTCTGAAGTTCTGGTAATGTGGGAGTTTGTCCTTGGTTTCTGATGCACCACAAAAATTCAAAGAGCTTAATTATTTCACTTCTGATAGTGTTTGGTGCAAATTCCATTTTCCAGCACATGTATAGAACTTCATAGAGGTGATATTCCAACTACTGCAAATGCATGTGGTGACTACCTATGCATGTTGGGTAGGGGTAGAGTGACGGGGCCAGACGAGATCAAGGTGGAATTTTGGGAGAGCGCATGCGGGGCAGGTATTTAGTGGTTGACTAAGCTGTTCAATGTTATTTTTAAGACGGTGGAGATGCCAAAAGCATGGAGATGGAGTAAAATGATTTGTTGTTCAAGAACAAGAGTGACATTCAGAATTGTAACAACTATAGGAGTATCAAGCTACAAAGCCACACTATAAAGGTGTGAGAGAGGGTGGTAAAGATGAGGGTGAGCCATGAGGAGGGGCGTGACTATTTCCGAGAACCAGTTTGGATTCATGTCGAGGAGCTCAACTACAGAAGGCATTTATCTCGTAAGGACCGATGGATGAGTACAGAGAGAGGAAGGACTTACACATGGTATTCATCGACCTATGAAAGGCTTAGGACAAAGTCCTAGGGAGGTTCTTTGAAGGTGGTTGGAGACTAGAGGTGTACTTGTGGCATACACTAGGGCGATCAAGGACAAGTACGCTAGCGCCAATATCCAGGTAAGGATAGTGGGAGGAGATTCGGAGCACTTCATGGTTTTGATAGGGTTGCACCAAGAATCAACTCTTAGCCCATTTTTATTTATCTTGGTGATGGATGCATTGACGCGACAAATTCAAGGTGAAGTGTCATGGTGTATGTTATTTACAGACGACAGTTTCGATTGGCGAGACTCGCGCTGGAGTTAACACTAAGCTGGAGGTTAAGAGCAGACCCTGGAGTCTTAAGGGTTCAAGTTGAGCAAGACCAAGACATAATACTTGGAGGTGCAAGTTCAGTGATATAAGGCATGAGGCTGACATGGAAATGAGGCTTGATACACAGGCCATCCAAAGAGAGAAGTGTCAAGTATCTTGGGTCTATTATTCAGGGAAATTGGGAGATTGATGAGGTTGTCACTCGCCATATTGGTGTAGGATGGATGAAATGGAGGCTCACATATGAAGCCTTGTGTGAAAAAGTGATACCAAAACATAAGGAAAGTTCTACACGGTGGTGGTTAGACCAACTATATTGTATGGGGCCGAGTGTTGGTGAGTCAGAATTATCACATGCAAAAGATGAAAGTGGCGGAGATGAGGATGTTGCAATGGATGTGTGAGCATACTAGGAGAGATAGGATTAGAAACGAGGATATTCAAGAAAAGGTGGGAGCAGCTTCGATGGATGACAAGATGCGAGAAGTGAGGTTGAGATGGCTCGGGCAAGCTATGTATGGTTTTATGAGAGGTCAATGTAGACTGAAGAAGTATTGAGGAGAGATGATTAGACAAAACATGTCATAGTTTCAGCTTTTTGAGGACATGACCATAGATAGGAGGTTGTGGAGGACACGAATTATAGTCGAAGGTTAGTAGGTAGGACTGTGTTGTCTTTTTGTTCCTGTTTTACTCTTATAGTTTCTTGTCCTTCAATTTTTTTAACTATTCGTAGTTTCTTCTACTTCGACGATCAAATTGTTTTGTTGTAGTATTGTTACTATTTGTTGATTTTGTTATTATTTGTTGTTTCTTGTACTTCCATTATTTCTTTTCCTGGACTGCTTTGGACTTGTTTTCTTGAGTTGATGGTCAATCGAAAACATTCTTTCTACCTCTGAGGTAGGGATAAGGTTAGCGAACACCATACCTTCCCCAAACCCCACTTTGTGGGACTACATGGGATACGTTGTTGTTGTCGTTGTCGTAGATATATTATGCATCTTAATATGTTCCCTTGTAATTATATGGTAATTGTGTATGGATTTTATTTCTTTTCTAGGACATTTAAACTTAGTTATTTATACTCCAATAGCTCAAGGGAATGATCAAGCAGTGTTTTCTCTTCTCATCTTTCTAAATGTTATAAGAGCATTGGTGAGATACACCTGGGAAAGAAAACACAATCATGCAGCTGGTTGACTTTCTAGGGTTGTTTTGTGTCACCACTTTCTCTTTCAGTGTGGTGCGAAAACCAACATCATCATAGAATTCCTAACCCTTCAATGAGCAAACCTCAATAAGCCTCTCTGGAAACAAACCTTACACGCACCCTCATGCGTAGTCAAAACGCATTTTCTAGCTAGCGCGTCAACTCCATGTGCCGACGTGTGTGAGCTTTTCTGGTCAAATTTCTGACATACTTCTTTCTGTTGTGGTGTCGCCAGGTCATTTTGAGGCTACCCAACTAAGTACCTCCTCATTCCAACCACCAAAACACCACCCTCCAGTGACCATCTTCAATTTCCACACAAAGTCTGGCTTTACAAAAAGCTAATATTCAGGTTTACGACTCAGGGCAGATTTTACTCTATTGTTTGACATTATAGCACCCTTGTAACATCTACTTCATCATATATTTGGCATTTAATTAGGTTTTGCTATTATTTATACTAGTTTCTGGACACGTGCGTCTCATGCAATATGTTATAAATTCGTTAGGACGATTAAAATTCAATGAAAACATGCGTGTAATGAGTACTAAAATGCAACAATCTCAAATAAATGTTATGATAATAATTTATAGAAAAGTAAATTAAAGAAGACTAATAGAGAAGTATAAAATAAATAAACATAGAAGAAAAAAATAACATACGCATCCTTCTTAAGACTTTAATCATAACATTATATAAATGAAAAAAGAAATAAAAAATCAGTACATAATTTTCCAAGTTTTTGTCGATACCTTCTCTCATATCCAATCAAAATTCAAAAGTCTTCTCCATCGAGTCAAACTAAAGCATGAATCAAATAGAAAAATCACTTTATTTTCGTAAAGTGATATATAATTAGACTGAGATAGATATATCATATACTTTAGATGTTGATGGCTTCACTACTTTAACTATAAAATGAAAAGGATAATTTTGGATGTGAGTTTCATAAAACAAAAAAGATGAATTTATATAGATAAAAATAGAGAAATACCAAAAGACATCTTAAAGTTTAAAATTAAATACTATTTGAAGGTTTCAAAGGGCCAAAATAGATAAAAGAGAAGAACTTTAAGAATATTTAATATATGCAATGAACCTCCATTAAAATCGGGAAGAGTAAACAATCTTCCTTTGAACACATGAACTCTCCATTTACTCAATGTAATAATTGATTATCACTAATATTTAAATATGTAATTAACTAAATATTTATAATATTTTAATCTAGTATAGGGGCAAAATGGTATTTCAACTTTCAACTCTTTTTTTTCCCACTTTTAGTAATATATGATGATTTGTCCTTTTTAAGCATGAATTTTATGAATTGTGCTTAATAGTGTATTTTATTTGTAGGATTAAATTGATGGAAATATAAAGAAGTTTGGAGCTAAAAAGAATTAAAGATTGAAGAAGGAAATCAAGCAGGCAGCTTAATGAATTAAATTTAATATAATATTGAATACATATGAAAGTGCAGCAAAGAGAAGTTGAATTGAAATTGGCACATTTGCCACGTGTCACAAAATGAACGCATCAACCAATTATGTGAGGCGGCGGACGAAGCACAGTTTCACGAGGAAACCAATTCCGTCAAGGTTTTGGGTTCCAATTTGATTTAGACTCAATTATTTTATTCAGGGTTTCCTACATCTATAAATAGTCCATAAGAATAATTATTAAGGGAGGAGGATACAATGTAGAAATTAAAGAGCCCGTTTGGATTGGCTTAAATGTTGGTCAAACCTACTTTTAAGTCAGTTTTTGACTTCTGAAAGTGTTTGGCAAATATAAAAAATAACTTAAAATAAGTTACGAAGTGTTTGGCAAGGTAAAAAAAGACTTAAAATAAGTCAGAAACCAAAAGTAGGTCTCCCCCTACTTTCTATTTTTTGACTTAAAAGTCATTTCAGTTTGACTTTTTATTTTTGACTTAAAAGTTACTTTTTTTAAGCCAATTCAAACGGGCTCTAACTTTTGATTTAGGGTTTTATCTTTTCTTCTCTTTTATTTATTTTACATCTTTCTTTGAATGATTGGTTGTAATTGCTCTATGCCTATGTGGAGTTAAACTTCTCGTTCTTGATTATATTTACTTACAATATGATTGTTTAGTGATTTTAATTCGGTATGATTTGTTTATCATATTAGTTGTTCCTATATTCTTGTGATTACTATTTTGATGCTTGATCACCATTAGAATAAATTTATTGTCTTCTTTTGAACTCGGGAGAGGAATAGAGGGATAGAACGTGAAATATGAGGAGCATGATCTTTTCTTGCATATCACTTGAATTGATTTGTGTCTAGGATAGGGATATACCTAGGTGCCTTGCTTGGCTCAAATACGGGAAGACAACTTAATGCTCCATAGTTGGTTCAGTCTATCCCCGCTCAACGATGTAGTTAGGCTGTCAATTGTGGTAGACGGTTAGAGGTCAGGAGATCATGACTATATTATCAACCCCGTGAATCAATAACTAGATAATCAAATAAGTTGATGAAATTGATGTTAAACATGATTGTTAGTTAAATCATAATCCTAGATCGATTCATTCATTGATTGTGTAAACATCTATCTTTCTTAGTTAATTGCTTTTTAGTTAATTTATCTTTATTTTTAGTTTAGTTAATATATATATATATATATATCTTTGAAATCCTCCCCTTAAATAAATAATCAGAATTAGTATAATTTAGTAAATAGTTAATTGACAAGTCCTTCGGGTTCGATAATCCGGTTCTTTTAAGTGCCATGATATTACTTGCGCGACCGCGTACACTTGCGTGTGCAATTGGGAGCAACATAGTGCAAACTATTTATCTTGGTCTTATTCTATTCAATTATGGGGCAAAGGGAAAGGTGTCCAAAGTCAATTAAACGGGCTACGGATATTAATGAAAAGGATAAGGGAGAATGGGAAAAGATTGATGCTCAATTCTGTAGCCTATTGTGGAAATCTATTGATTCAGAGTTGATGCCTCAATTTGGTCCATTTCGGACTTGCATTTTAATTTGAAAAAGGCTCGTGGGTTATACACAAATGTCCTCTCGTTTTTATAATGTGATTCTTAGTTGACTAACGTTAAAAAATAGGATTTGGAGATGTTTACCTGTCTTAGACAAGTTCAAGTAGTGATGGAAGAGTTCAATGAGTTGATGCCTGCTACTACAAATATTGACAAAGCAATTGGGGTAACGAAGTGATCAAGAGAAGTTGTCCCTCGTGATCAATCTGAAGCGCTACTAACTCTTCTTGACGATCAAGTAAAGGAGGTTATTCCAGTGAGTCCTCCTATGGTGAATAAAAAGATGAACCCCCTCCATCGATCTATAAATTTCCATTTTCCGCAATTTTGGTTGTCAAGTCGAGATACCCCTTCCACGGTACCCGCCTTCAAACAAACTTATACTAATGAAAATGAAGTAAATATGTCAATCTTGATCTCGCCTAACTCAGTGTAGTTTCATGTCGACTTGCGGAACAATCACATCAATGACTGAGTAGACATCAGGCGAGAACAGACCTTATAACCTGCACCCGCTAGCCTTTGTAAAGTCGATGTTTCTATCGAGTATCGGCAGGACAATTGGCGTCATAAGACGTTTTTTCTTTTGATACTTTCCAGGCTTCCATATTAACTTGACTAGGTGCGAACCAAATTTTGGTGAGCCTTATTGTCCCTACTGCGGATAATCTATTCTCTCAATTATTACGGCTTGTTGCACCACCTATTTCATCCCGTCATACAGTGACATCAACCGACTCTTTTGTTCAAGTGTCTCAGACAGGAAATTCGAATGGATATCATTCTTGGAAAAGTTGATCAAGAGGTAGCTATTGTAACAAATTGGGGCCATACTTGTGAAGTGTGCTATTATTTACATGGTCAACCTTCCAGAAATGCTCATGTTGCTCGGACTGAATTCACTGATAACAGAAGGGATATCGGTGCTACTCAACCGATGTCAAACGGTACCTTATGTCCACTAATATTACCTCCTTTGAAAGTCAAACCTATTACCTACTTTACACTCTCCTCAACTAAGAAACTTGGCATTCTAAGGTTTTACCCATTCCATCTTCTAGATACTGTCATTGTCTATCTTTTCACTCTATCTCCCACAGCTCCACCTCCACCACTCTTGGCTTATCATCATCGTCTGTACTCATCAACCGTTCAAGACAATTCACAGACAACTAGATTCTTTCCCTATTGCAGACTTGTCTCCAGTGAGTCCTCCTATTGCCACTCGAAAAGGTTTTTGTTCTACTCGTAATCCTAATCCTATCTATACTTGTCTATGTTATCATTGATATTGTCTAAGTTATCATCGATTGTATCATCACTATCATTTGTTTCTATCCCTAAGAGTACAAGTGAAGCCCTTTTTCATCCAGGTTGGTGTGACAGGCTATGATTGAGGAGATGTTTGTCTTACACTCTAATAGTACTTGGGAGTTTGTTCTTGTATCTTCAGACAAGTCTACCATGGTGTTTGTCAAGAAGAGAAGTCTTTAAAGTATGACAACAAGGAAGGGTAGGACTATGGTAACAAAGGAAGAATTTGACATATCCATTTCTAAGTGTGCACAACAAACACATGATATAGTCATCCATAATAACTATATGAAACTTGATGTGGAAAATGTGGGGAACTTTAAAGTATAGCACGCTTGTCCTTGAGATTAACAATTTAAAGCGTTAAGAGAACTAGCTAATGTTTAAACTCCAAGTTGCTCGGACTCTTTACTTTTGGTGTCGCACCCATGTCGACACGACATGGGTGAGGGTGTGGGTGTGGGATCCGTACTCTATCTGGTCAACCGTTTTGGGTACTTTGACCAAATTTGAGGGAAAAATTCTAGATAGATTCAATGATTCTATAATCAAAACAAAAACTAAGGTGACATTGAAGAAAATGGAAGACCTTGTATACATACTTCTATTGTCACTCCCTTTCCTTTTATCTCCTTCCAGAAATGTTCTCTTGATCAATAATTTCTCCTTGATCTTCCACATAATATCTCATAATTTAGGTTTTATAACTCTATTTCAAGATATTTGAATTATTTTTAGCCGAATCCTCACACTCGGTATCCATACATGGATACGTCATACGCATCACCAAATCTTAAAATTTAGATCATAGAGGATCCACACCCGTATCGGACACCCGCACCCGAGTCCGAGCAACTTAGGTTAAATTAACTTAAAATGATAAATATCCATCCAACAACAATTCCGGAAAAAACAATGCAACTTAGCAAGTGCATATCAATTAGCACCATAACACTCCCCCTTCACAGGAAATATATTGGAAAGCTAGAATTTATTAAGCACCCAATTCATGTTTAATAGAGAGACACATCCATTATGCAGAAAATGTTGATATCTGTCTCAGAACAGAACTTCTTTCTGTAGTTCCCTTCATTGCACGAACAGCTAGAAGAGGCTATATAATTGATAAGCTTATGTTAATTTAAACATGCTGAGGAGACAGCTGATTAAAACAGTAGAGGCTTACCACCACTGCAACTCCAGTCTCTGCAAATCTAGGAATGCAAATAAGCATTACCATCTGCCCTTCTGATCCTGCAGATAGTCGTATGATCTCACACAGTCTCCAGAAACTTGAACAATTCAAAAATTTAAAACATACCTTTTATCAAGCGAGACTCATATTTATCCTGATTGCCAACAAAATAAACATGAGGACATGTTTCGACATAGAAAGGATCCCTATCAGTGAAGGGATAGCAACCTGCAAATGTAATGGATAAATATACCAACTCATTTGGAAAAAATATATGCAATCAAATTGAATAGCAAACTCTTCAAAGAACAAATAGTCATTTTTTAGCTCTTCCTTTTCCAAGATCATATATTTTGTGTCACCAACTCAATTTGCAATCTAAAAGCATGAATTTGCAAAATCAAAGAATAAACTGGGCAGAGTAGAAAACTTTAGGCAAGGAACCACAATTATAAGAACTTCCAAGTGTAGCAAGGCAAAAAGTTTTGACCAAGGGTATTTGGTGCTGTTGGTGCTAGGTGTCTCCACCTCAATGTTCTCTCCATAAAGTCAATATTGTTGTTTGCCTCCGAATACTTGCCAAGATCATCAATATTTTGACCAGATGTACCTAGAAACCTGATGATCATGCAGTAACCATGCAAACAATGAATACATTTCTTTAACTAATAACTAATCAACTATTGAATCTTACCTGATGTTGTCAAGTTCAAAACAATGTGGATTCGTGCAAGATTTGAAAGTGTTATAAGCTGATGATCCAGGGAAAAGGCATCTATGGAGAGGCTGAAATTTAACAGATGATCACTGATAACCAATTAACCTCTGAAAATCTAAAGAAAATGAATAAGGAAATGCTCTGACTGGAAGTATTCAAACTGTGCTAAGCAAGGAGGACCTGCTGTGGCAGGGAGAAATTTGCTGGATCACTGGACCCTGGCATGATATCCAAAGGTATACTTGCTGCAATCTGGAAAAGGAGAAAATCATTTTCTTAACCCATATTGTACAATTTGCACTAGTATGTTTGTTTCAATTTAGGATAAGAATACCTGAGTTAACAAAATATCAAGCTCTTTAATTGGCTCAAACAATCTGGACTGGTCCTTTGACCCCAAATTCTGCGACACAATCAACTTTTGTTAGTGTCTTGATGGAGACTAGGAAACTAGTCATTTGCAGTTCCGAGGAAAATCAATTATAATAATTTGCAGCACATGGAAAAAGAATTTCCTTTTATCATTTTTTAGGGGAAGACCAGAGAAAAAATCTAATGAACCGAAGACAGGAGTCCATGAAATGATCCTTTACTGATTAAATACTACTCCCTCTGTCCACTTTTAATTGCCATGTTGCGCTTTTCGAAAGTCAATTTGACTAATTTTTAAAGTTAAATTAGATAACATTAATTCGATATTTTAAACAAAAAAATTAGATATTCAAAAACTATACGAAAAGTACTATAAATTGCAATTTCTTGCATATCAATATGATGAAAAAATATATCATAAAATGTTAGTCAAAGTTCTTATAGTTTGACTCTAAAAAAGGAAACCATGACAATTAAAAGTGGATGGAGGTAGTATTAGGTATCAACTCATTTTGCACGACCATCGAAGGTGAAGAAATTCAAGATCCAAAAGCAGCTAAAGTTAATAACAATAATAGAAGCAAGACCAAATTTTGTATTCTTAATAAGTAACTATTATTGGACATTTTTAACTATGTCACTGTAATATTTGTGAACTCTAGTGTTTTATGAGACAAATATATTTGAATAACAATGTGCAGTCACTAATGAAGTTGTTCTTTGGACAAAGGCACAAAAATATACAATGAAGATATGGTGCAAGAAATTCAAGATGTACAAAAATCTGAGCTTTGTTTGTCCTAGGGAGATGGACTTGTGAAATGCAAAGACTTCTACAAGGGGGAAGATGAAGCTGCCAAGATTCAAAAGGAAAAAATCACTCCTGTAGAAGGAAGATTTGAGAAGCCGTGTCTCAAGGAAGAAATATCCTCTGAACATGGCAACCAAGGAAAGGACTTAATTATAGGAAATGAAAAAGGGGGAATCTTCATTTCAAGGCTTCCTTTTTCTCAATGGAAGCTGTCTATGAGCACTCTAAAGGAGACCCTTCTTTCCAAATCAAGGTTGAACAAAGACTACATTCAGGCTTGAGTACAACGTCAAAAAGTCGCTCAAGATTGGGATGATGCTGGACTGTAATCAAGGACAAGAATCATACAGAATCTCCAAGAGTAATCAAGAAAGTAAAAGACTGATTTCCAAGTTACCAAGTTTCAAAAAATGTCAAAGACTGATTTCCAGAACAAGAATCCGATAGAATTATTTTTTGAATCCGGTAGAATTATTGAGGACTAACAGTCAGAAAATTCAAGAGGAAGATCTCAGACAAAGGTATAAGAGAGAATCAACAACAACATAAAGTACACAGCTTACTCCAGGAATCTCTCTTGTGCTTCTAAATACATGGTAACAGTGTAGTGAAGTAAGAAGTGAGAAAAAGAGAGTGAGTTGTGTAGGTTCTTTTGGGTGATCAAGTGAAAACTAAAGGGTGTGTTCATTGTTGGTGATCGAGTGAAAACTACATGATGGTGAACGTTATTGGTGATCGAGTGAAAAACCAACTTAGTCATGTCACTAGAAAACCACCCAAGTTGTTTTGACATTACATGTAAGTAATCCTCCATGGTGGTGAGTCGAACAAGTATATGCCTATCTCTTAAAAAGCTAATTTTGCTTTCTGTCTTCATCTCGCATTGAAGAGGCACAATTTTACAAATTCCTCTAGTTCAGGACCCGTAGGGAGAATTTTCCTATGACAGTAAATGCAAATTTTCTTGTACAATCATGTTGTCCACTTCTTTTTCTTCCCATATAACTATTGGTTCACCATGTACATATGTTATATCCTTAATGGGAATAGGGTTTGTAGGTTTAGAGATTTCTGGGGTTGACAAGTTCAAGTATGAGGGTATTATGGGTGCTGGTGATGGTTCTCCACCGGGAAGAGGCGGCCAGCAATTACTGGAAATAGCCATGGCGCCTTCCTTCCAGTGTGACTCGTAGGCAAATATTAGGGTTCCGATGGGCAAATTTCTAGAGAGCCCCCAAAACTTTCCTTCTAATGATTGACTTTTAATTTAATGATAACTTTTATACTTGCTTAATTTGAATAAATAACCAGTATCTTTTGCAGTTCTTGAACCTCAGTATATATCAGTCTACTTAGACTAAATAGGCTGAAATTCTAATTGCTTATTGTCCCCCCACCCCCCTGTGTTTTCAATATTCTCCTTCACCATATAATACCAAATCTAAACAACGACTTGGCTGAATAGCTGAACTAAAATCTTACATCTATTTTTAACCATTAGAGAAGAAAGAGAAATTGTATAAATTCAAGGACTTGAGGGCGTTCAACAAGGCCTTGCTAGGTAAATGGATTGGAGGTTAGATGTGGAAGAGCAAGAATTATTGAAAAGAGTTATCACAAGGAAAAATGGCACTCATCAAGAAGATTGGATATGAACGAGTTTACTATACCATGTAAGGTAGCTCTTTCGAAAAGCATTATGGAAGTGTTGGAGAAGTTATATAGCAATATCCGATACAGAATCAAAGATTGCACCAACAAATACCTTTATGTGATGGTTTTGAGTCTGTTAGAATTTCTTGCCGGCAAAGGAGATGAAGGAAAGTTCTATCGAATATAGAGTTTAGGTATCTGTTAGGAGAAACCTGCCAGACTGAGAGGTTAAAGAGGTTAACAATCTTCTCAGGCTGTTGTCAAGGGAGGAAAGGGAGTTCCCTTATCATCAGTAAGTATCCTCTGAACCATTTCAGTCCATTTATGACCAATTTATTAAAATTAAATTATTTGTCTTTAAGTAAATTAGGGTTCTCTATAAGTATAGTTTCTCTAAATCTCACTTAACCCTACATTGACATAGAGGTCTCTAACTAAACTGAAAAGACTAGAGAAAGCTGGATCTAATGCAAGTGCAACAACAACAACAAGTCTTGGCACCAACCAGTTACTAGTGTTATTTCTTGTTGACTTCATTTTTTCCATTTTCTAATGAGCAAAAGCGATACAAATTAATGTAGCACTTATAATCACAGAGCATTTGACGCATTAAAACGAGCAATTGCTCAAATATGCTTCTTGGTATTTATTCTACATCTGGAACAGCAAATTGCCTGCTTTTATCAACAATTTAAAGACGGAGTAATGTCAGCGATTCTGGCATGTGACTGCAAAAATTCCCCCTCTATAATTAGAGGTAGCATGTCTCTGAGGTACACAGGGAAAAGATAATGGAAAAATAAGAGATAGAAAGTCAGGAGTTAGATACAAGCACAAAAGTAAAGATACCTGTCCGTTGAGAAGTCCATGAGGAACTTCAACAGAGTTTCCAGCAATAACAACTTGAACTATTTGAGCTGCAATATTTTGTTCCTTTTCGAGTGGTACGTTTACAGGATAGCATAATATTAGTTATATTGACATGTATCCAATACTTATTAGTAGAAAGTAATAGAATACTATTGAACCTTCTCATCTCCTAAATGTCCAGTAATGTGATCAACTAAAAGTTGAAATTGGAGAGGATTAGAAGAACTTCTCCCAACACTCAAACCAGAGATGAAAACCACATATTTATCTTCACCTGTCAAATCCAACAGAAGATGTATAGTTATGTTCCAGGAAAAAAAAGGGAAATGAAAAAAATTGTTTTTCCCTAAGTTGAAGGCTGCATCAAAGAATTTAACAATTTTCTTGAGTCTGCGAACCTTTTAGTTATGAAGAAAATCATATATAATTGATTATGCAACTAGACTGAGCTACAAAATTCACCTGGACAGGCTGATGAAAATCAAAAATGATCCCATACATAGATGAGACATTAACAAAAAGAAATTCAAGATACTCTGTTTATTGATGCTGTCTTAGAAACAGATATATTCATTATAGTTGAGCCAGCAACACATGATGTAGTTACCATTACAGAGAGAGGTGACTGAGTAGTAAAGGGACCTTGAAGGAAGTCAACATAAAACAAGATATTAGAGATGTGAAAGAAAATAAACTTAACTTGAAAAAATTGGCCAGAAATTTATTTTTTTGAGATAAAGGTAAACCATATATTCACACAAAAAACTCATCATTCAAACTGGAGCAGTCTTCCCACCATATCTTGTTTACACCAAAAATAAAGAAGAGTAAGACACATCTTGATCTTCTGGATACTAATTCTCTTTCCTTCTAAACATCTTACATTACTTTCCTTCCATAGTGTCCACTAGATGCAAGCTGGAACACTCTTCCTCCGGTCTTCCTCAGCCCCTCTTCTTCCAATTCCTTTCCAGATGTTTAGCACTTCAAAAGTAGCCTTGGGAATTACCCAAGTCACCCTAGCATACACAAGAACATGTTCCACAGATTTACATCTGTTTTGCAGTGCAAGAATAGATGGTCATTGACATTTGCCTCTTGTCCACACATATAACACCTTGAGCAAAACTGTAAACCTTTTCTTTGTAACACTTCCCGGGTGAAACAGGCTCTTCTGATCACCGGCCATGTGAAACAGGAGACTTTGAGAAGAATTTTGACCTTCCAAGACCAAACTACTGTAAGTGATTGATGGTTATGCATTCTCCAGTAGCACGATTTCACTTTTCACAGTGAATACATACCCCCTTGTTGTGCAAATTCCAAATTGGCTAGTCAAGGCCAACGGAGATTCCTGAGAAAGCATTCAGTACCTACAGCAAACTTGCTACTCTACCAACCTTCCAATCATTTAAGTGCCTTCTAAAAATTAGGTCCCTACCTTGAGGACTCCACATTTGAGAAACAGTAACATTCTATTGTAGGATTAAGATGTATATATCTGGGAAGAGATTCATCAACCTATCTTCACTTATGCATTGCTCATGTCAGAAGCTTGTCAACCATCTCCAACCTTGAAGGTCAAGTTGGTATTGAAAAGAGGTCACAATCTTCTGTTTCCACACATAACAGCCAAACGTTCAAGCAACTCCCTTGGTGATCCAGTGGTTCGGAATCCCATACTAAGGTGAGATGAAGCTTCTCCTTAGGGTCATATCTTCATTGCAAAATCTCTGTAACCATTTCTGTAATAGACTAGTATTTTGTAGACCGAGTCTCTTTATACCTAAATCTCCTTGGCTTGTGCAAAGAGTTACGAGATCGCATTTTACCAGATTGTACCTTTGCTTCACCTTGTTCCCTTACCATAGTGAAGTTCTCCTCAGCTGATTAAACTTCTTTTAAATGCTCCTTGGCATGGGGAACAAACTCATCATATATGTGGGAAGGGCATCCATTACTGAGTTTCAAGTGTCAGTCTACCCCCCCACGGCCCCACCCCCCGAATAAATACGGACTCTTCCACCTTGCCAGCTTTTTTTACATCTTTCCGGCACTTCAGTACAGATTTCCAGCTCTGTTCATTGCACCCAGTGTCATGCCAAGGTATTTAGTAGGCAGTGAGGCTACTTTGCATCCTAGGTTCTCAACTAAGCTTACATAGTGTGTTGGCCAGGATCTACTCTACTTCCAAGATTCAAATTCATATTGTTCACATAGAACAAAGCATGCTTTTAACAAAACAATCCTAGGAAAAAGAGTAGGCTAAACTAAAGAAATTTTAGCTCGACTTTTTGTGCAGAAACCTATATGATGGCCCCAGACGTGCCAATCAGAGACCTAAAATGAAAACAAATGTTGCCTGTATGGATGCAGTATTCAATGAACACAAGCACATATCACTGGATAATGACATAGACAACTAAACAAAGAGAAGTTAGGTACTTGATACCTAGTTCAATTGGCCGCTCTATTTGTTGTGGTAGGCCAGCCTCTAGAACATCTTCAACCAAAAATTCACCAGCACTAGTTTCTTTCCCATGCAATGCAATAATATTTCCTACGACGAAAGATTCACATATGTAAAAGCAATCATTTCATAAGTCAAATAACTTTCTCCTATAGAAAAGCAGCGTCAACCAGTGACTACATCTCCAACCAAAAATGGCATTGGATAACCAGCTATAAAGCCCTCAATTACAGAACCAAAATCAGTTGCACAACAGTCCAGCCACATGACAAGATTGAGCTAAAGCTACTCACCTGTTACATATGCAGACGGCAGCAAACAACCACTTAGTTTGACTCTTCCGCTCTCATCTTCCAGAACTAAATTATCATCTAGGTGCGTAAAGTTATGACGCTGTACAAGCGGTGAAGCAGATCTCTGTATAACCAAGTAATCGCTTAAAGAAGGGATATGTTAACGCACAAGAACAAGACATCTCTCCACAAGAATGGTTCTAAAATAAAACTTTAGCTATGAAAATCAACGTCTTATACCTCCTTAGAGTACTCATCCAGAATAGAAGGTTTAAGCTTCATGTGCTTGTAGAGTGTCCCAACTATAATGCATTCTTTGCCTTCCTCTAATCCCAGAACAGTACAGACTGCAAGGATACGGAAACAAAACACAAGGAAAAATGTAATATTTTGAGTAAACGTTCTAAGCACCAATAAGTAAGATCTAAATGATTCCAACAATAGCAAGTAAAAACCTAAATAGTTCAGTTGAGTACAACTTGCACTCTTCCATTCTTTAATAATGGATACAAGTTAGTGAAATGTCCATAAATACAAACGTCAGAACTCTTAATATAGTAGTTTTAAAAAAAAAAACTAAGCACTATAAGTAGCAGAAGAAAGATGAACAGAAATATTCAACAAAATATGGAGACTAATCAAACACAAGTGATAAAGATGGGAAGTACAACGTCAATTGGGAAGTTTATCAGGTAGAAGAAGCCCTAAAAAAAAGTAATTACCAGGTAAATGGGGTTTCCAATTGGGAATGAGAGAGTAAAGGAGAGTTCGCATCAAATGGAGCCTAGCAAAATATATTTGGCTGTATTGTTGACCCCTGTAAACCTCCTTCTGAATCCCAAAATTCTCATCCTGTTTTGATGAAAAGATAAAATTGAAAGTAAAAAAGAGGAAGTAGACTAGTCTAGAGAAGAATGAAGGAAGATGAAAAAATACCAAAGATTGGTAAAGTGATTGTTTTCGGTGGAGAAGGTTCTTCTCTGAATCAACTTCCATTGATACCATGGCAGCAGAAATACTCTTCCCACTGCTTGCGCTGTTAAAGTTTCCTACTTCACTTCCCTCTATGTACTACAACACAATTACCCAACGTTATAAATTTGAACCCACTATCATTCTATGTATTTATATATGTGGTCAATTTCAAAAATATATGTTATAGTAAATAGTATTATTTATTTAAGTAAAGATTTGAATAATAAGTTTAGCAAAAAATAATACTCTCTCCGTTTCAAAAAGAGCTATCTAGTTTGATTTGGCACGGAATTTAAGAAAATAAAGATGACTTTTCAAAAAAATTATTAGTTAAATGCAATTATGTATACATTTATTTCAATTTGATGAGGCTCAATCATGTAATTAGTCTTATCTCACTAATATTACCTTATAGATAATATTTGTTTTGGTTTTTTCTTGTCATCTAACCAGATGTGATTTGCATGTGTATTCTATGTTAAATGTATAGATGTCATATGAACATGTGAAGAGAACAACTACGTTTTATATATTAACATATTTTCACATTTGTTGTGAGGTTTTTTTTAAAAAAAAAAAACGAACTTGAAACATTTTAAAATAATATATTTTGAAGTTAGAAGATATCGTTAACTTGATAATATATTTGTGACATATATAATACTTTAATTTAAATACAAATATCTACCCAAATATAAATATATATTTGCATTAATGAGAATATTTATCTCATAAATTAGGTATTAAATAAAGGATTAATTACTTGGATGGATCCCTTTTAAAAAATAATTACTTATTTTAAATATACTCTCTAATTATTACCATTTATAGCAATATATAACAATATTATCTACTTTATTAAAGTTGTGCCAACTTTATCTCTCGCTTCTTTCTCTTTTTTCTGTCTCTCTCCTTATTAAGCAAGGATGACAAATACTTTTTGATGAACTGAACGGTGTAACAAACATATCTCAAATGGAAGTTTGCTCATCTTGATTATTATTTTTCTATTTTATTTGAATTTTTATCATGTTTATATTTTATTTCAAAAAATAATCTTGGTGAAAAAATATTGTTCTTTTTGTGTGTTTTTTTTTAACTTAAAGATGGGCAAGCCCATTTTATTGATTATTGTTCTTTTTGTTGAATAAAAAGTTTTGCTCTTTTATAAATTGGAGATATTTCCTTAATATAGTAACACAATAATCATTTAGGATTAAACAATTTTATTTAGAAAAAATATTCTCTCGATATATATAGTATAATTTTCTTTGTTGATTTATTGTCAAGATTTACAATTATTAGCTTC
>JAJOOO010025733.1:0-25362 GCA_029582685.1 Solanum piurae | reverse complement strand
GGGGCTGACGTTTGGGATAAATATTTATTGACGTTGATATCGATCAATACTATAGTAATAAATATATGACATGTGTTTATACGATTTGGTTTGGTTTGGGGTGGGGGCGGAGCGGGGTGGGGTGCAAACGTTTGGGATAAATATTTATTGACATGTATATCAATAATATAGTAATAGATGCATAACACGTGTTTATACATTAAATATTTAGATTGAGATGATCAAGATTGGACAAGAGAGCCAAGTTGTGTTTTAACATTTCATATTTAGGGGTAGTTTGGTAGCTAGTTTAATTTGGAGGTGAGTTTTATGAAAAAGAGGATTGTCTCGAGAAGAAGATATTAAAATCACTTTAAACAAGGTTAGATGTGTAATAAGTCGTTAAAATAGTTTAAATGTGTATTCAATTTTTCGAGATAAGTTTGAGATGAGATATATGTCTTTTCCTTATTAATAATAAATTATGCGTAAGTATTACCATGCCGGTAAAGGATATCGCGGCAATTATTATTGCCGCTAATGTCATTTTTTATTGCCGCTAGAGCCCTTTTTTGTAGTAGTGCGAGGGCCAAGCAGCGCCAAACCTCCCTTCCTTTTCTAATATTGATCACTGAGTTGTGCAGACAGGCTCGGGTGCCTCGAGATGAGAAGAAGGATGTGTAAGTGATTCCCACATCTTCTACCGATATTCGGCGTATTGAGGCGGAGTACTTGAAGGATGAGGCAAACAAGAAGAAGGCAACCCCGGTGGACACCTCCCCGATTGTTGATACTGATACACTACCTGCAGAGGCAGTATTGCCTACTCTAGTCCCTGGGCCTTCAGGTATATCTAGTGTTGTTCCTTCTATGACTCCCAATTCCTCTACAACTCCCCTACCTCCTAGGTCTACTGTTGCTGCTTCCCAACCTCCACTCACCCAGGCTGCGATATTATGGATGGGGAAGCTAGCCCATTCTGCTGATAAGTGTACCTCTAGGCTTGAGGCCATCATCCCCGGGTGCAGAACAAAATATGAAACAATTAAATTTTACGTAATCAGTATATAGGTGTTCTGATAATTAATTCCTTTATTATTAATATTTGTATAACTCTAACCAGCTACCTACATTACTAAAGGGTAATTTGATAGTTGGCTAGAGTTATGCTGATTTTAATTATGTATGATAAAAGTCGGAATAACTAATATATGAATCTAAACTCTTTGTAAAATAATATATAATTTTTCTTATAATTATTATCTGCACTATATCAATACATGTAATAACTTTAATCTAACTATTTGAGTTATTAGTGTTTAACTGCAACCACTCAACATTATGTTAGATAAAAATAGAATAATCGTTGGAATAACTTTTTGGCCATGTATAGAATAATAATACTTGGAGGAGTTGAACTAATTTCATATGATAATTAATTATTAGTACTCTTTAATTGGCACAGGTATTCTTAGGTGGATTGGTTTTTGCCATTTGGATGTTCAATAACAGATAAGAAGCCCAATTTACATTTTAAAGTTGAGATAAGTATTGAAAAACGCTATCGACAGACTTCAAATCACCTTTCTATTTTGATTAAGAAAATTTAAAAACATCCCTCTTATGCCACGTGTCATCCACTCACACATATAAAATACTAATAAGCTTTTTCCCTTCTGTATACCTTTCTATATAATATTCTTCTTCCTACTTTATTATTTATAACATAATTACTCAAGTTATGATCTTTTACATCTTCAGTCTTTTGATTCTATAATTAGGCTTATGTAGCATTCAGTTATCGTTTGCACACGAATACAGTATATCCTATGAAATTGTATGTATTGATACAAATATTCTTCTTCCTACTTTATTATTTATAACATAATTACTCATGTTATGATCTTTTACATCTTGAGTCTTTCGATTCTATAATCAGGCTTATGTAGCATTTAGTTATCGCTTGCACACGAATACAGTATATCCAATGAAATTGTATGTATTGATACAATGAGATTGAGAAAACAAATACATTATATTCAACAAAATAGTGTGTTTGAACGTTGATATAACTAGATTGAGCAATATGCAGAGCTAAACCAAAACATAGCTATTAATTGTAAGGCAAACAATTGCTACATGTGTTAATCATACTCCAAAATTAAAATTGTTTATCAAAATTTCCTCTTCATTGATTTGGTGTTAATAGAGGATATTTAGTAGAAGTAAGTTTTTAACCACTCGTCGCATTTTAGGTTTTGGGTTTGAACTTGAGGTATGGAGAAAATCTTGTTAGGAGCGCTACCCATGAATGAGCCTTGTAGTGCGCGATTCGAATTTAGTCGGAGCTCCAATGTGTACTTCGAACACTGGATGAGAAACAACAAAAAAGAAAAAATTACTTAAATACACAACTTATTTTACCATATTCTCTAAAATTAATTCCTTACCATTTGAAAAAAATTATATACAAAATTCTCTATTTTCATCACTCTCTCTTTCCTATTCTCGGATACATCACTCTTAGGCGATGTATCGAGACATGTGTGTCTTGTATCAACAAAGGTAATGTATCGGGAAGCGATGTATCAGAACGTTGAGCGATGTATCGGGACAGATGTATCTTGTATCAACAAAGGTAATGTATCGGGAAGCGATGTATCGGGATAGATGTATCTTGTATCAACAAAGGTAATGTATCGGGAAGCTATGTATAGGGATGTTGAATGATGTATCAGAATAAATGTGTCCTGTATCAACAACGGTAATGTATCGAGACGCGATGTATTGGAACGTTGAGTGATGTATCCAAAATTCTTAAATTTTAAGGGATTTTTGTAATTTGTAAAAGAGTAGGAATAAAATGTAATTAGCTCTTAACATTATGAGATTCGTGTAATTTTTACAAAAAATAAAACATAAATAACCAGAAATTTTCGATGGGCCAGAACTATTGGTAGCAGATATGGGCCTTCTATTGAAGATTTGGGCCATTCCATCTAAGATAGCTTTCTCTTGACTACGTACTTGTTTATGAAAAGGCCCATTATAATTTATCGTAAGGCCATTTTACATTCGTAATATATATTATACCTCATAATTACCACTTATAGTAGTAATATAAATTACTTTATTGACTAGTCTTGTCGTCTCATTTTATATGAGTTACTCTGATTTGACACGAAATTTAAGAAAGAAAAAAAGACATTTGAAACTTGTGATTTAAAATAAGTGATGGATATTTGTGTTGCTATAAATCACTTTATCAAGGATAAAATGAAAAATTTTAATGTTAAATTGCTACTACTTAATATAGAAATGTGTCATTCTTTTTTAGATCGATTAAAAAAAGAAAGTAAGTCATATAAATTGGGATAAAGAGAAAATTAGGGGATTAGGGCACTTTTATTTATTAAATTGCAACTTGTCTTCATCAACTATGACTCATCTTTTTTATTTTCTCGACAATTTTTTTTATTTATTAATAGACGATAGTGATATATAACAATACAAACAAACCTTTATAACCTACATTATCACTATATAATATTGTATGTAATATGAATCGTATCGTTCAATTACATTACGATTTTACTCGGACTTTTATTAAAATAAAACTTACATGCATTCGATCAATGATACAACCTTTTCGAATAAAATTAGATTCTTATCAAATTATTCAAACTTTATTGAAATTCAATTATCAGAGTACAAATAATCTAAATAACAAAATTAAAAAGATTATTCAAAGGAATTTTGAAAATAATTCACGAGAATAATTTACATACATTAAAAGATCCTAAAACGAAGATATTGCGAATATCTATTGATTATTTTATTAAAATCCTCTTTTTTCAGAAATTTTCTTTTATCACTTCCTTCCAAATTGGATGACTCTGGAATCTAGATAAAGGTGATGTTGAATTTATCTGAATTCAATATTTTTTAAACTACATAGTAAACTGATTAAAACTATAATAAAGTATCAATTTGAACTTGTAACTTAAAAAACACGAACGAGTTCAATAATAAAAATTGGACTCGTAAAATTTAAATTCTGGATCCGTCTCGTATTCCAAAATTCATCAGTCATATCTAATCTGTTACACCTAACGTGGCGAATTTGTATTTGCTCTAATCTGCCAGCAATTGGATCACTCCACTTCACATGTAAACTAGATAGATAACGCTTTTGGGTCCCACTTTTAGCTGACGTGTTACATCCACGTCAGCTAAACCCATTACATAAAAATGCCACGTCATACCAAAAAGTTCATTGTCATTTTCCACTTTTTATTTTATTATTTTTTGTCTTTTTAGAAAAGTAGATAACAAGAAGAACATCATGAAAAGTGCATCAAGAGAACTGTTTATAATATGATAGGATATATATTCTTGTGACTCTCAAAAAATCACTTTTTTTTTATCTCAAGAAATTTTCTAATTTTTTTTTTTTGTTGATTCAAGAAAGTTGACTTCTTGGAAGACTTTAATCACAGGTTCATTACTTTAATTTAAAGTAATTTCTATACTTTTGTTTTTACTAATTATGTGATTATTTATAGTAGAATTTTAGATGTCTAGACAATAATTGTTGTTAAGTAAATTGCAATCAAGAAACAATGATGCTACTAAGCTCTATGTTGTTCGGACTGTTTAAAAATATGACTGGGGCGCGTGTTGAATCCTCTAAAAATAGTTTATTTTTGAAGGATCTGACACGGCGTCAGAGTAATATAGCTACTAAGTATTGGTTTGGTTAACATATAATGGAATTTTGTTTCTTGTTATTTTCATTTGAGGAGTTTTTGAAATTTTTGAAAAATGTGTATTAGGATAGTTTTACTATTGGAGAGCTAACCTTGCTCAGACTCTTTGAAAATATTGTTGGATCCTCTAAAAGTAGTGCATTTTTGGATAATCCGATACATATATTAGTGGGTGGAGGCAGAGGGGGTGCAAAGGGGTCCAATTGAACCATCTTAGTTGAAATATTATACTATGAAAATAGGATTTTTTAATTTTTTTTTGTATATATATAAATTGTTGAATCCCCTTGTCTGAATATTGGCTCCTCGATCAACGGGTGCAACAACATATTTGGAAAGTCACAGCAAAGAGTGAATAGTTTGATTATGCTTTGTGAAAAAGTGAATTGCTTAATTTAGGTATAATGTGTGTTCCACTACCAGATTATGGTCAAGTGAATTAGGCACAAATCCCTAGGAGTTAGGTACAAGTAGATATTAGGGATTTACATTTATCACTGAAAATTTTACTATTGATAAGAATAGAAAACTATTTCAATTGTTGTTTGAATTCAGTGATTCTGAGAAATTTTGTGATAAAGATCTAATATAGAGGCGAATTCAGGATTTAAATTTGATGAGTTCAGCTTTTAAGATTTGTATTATTGTATTGTTAAATTATGGGTTCAAATCTTATATTTCTTGATATTTTAGTAGGTTTTCCCTTTTCTTAGATTTAAGTATTATTAGTTTCTTTCCCTTGTTTTTTCGATTTCTATCACTACTTGTTGTTTCGCTTCGATATCTGATTATCTTGTTGTGGTGTTTGTTTGGTGTTATTGCCTCTTTTTCACTGTTTGTTCAGTTAACGGTCTTTCTAAAACAACCTCTCTACATTCGAGAAGGTAGAGATAAGGTTTGCGTACATACTATCCTCCCCAGACACGACTTGTGGGATTACATTGTGTTTGTTGTTGTTGTTGTTGTTATATGTACATCGTGTCAAAAGTTATGAGTTCAAATGAACTCGTAGCCGATTTTGTCTTACTATGAACTGAAATTTATCCATTTTACTTCCTATAACTACATTATGGCTTAGATGTGCAGAACAACTGTTTGGAGAAATGGAGAAAGCATGTGAATTTTGCATGTTATTGAAGCCAGTGGTGTATTGTGAAGCTGATGCAGCACACCTTTGTTTATCTTGTGATGCTAAAGTTCATTCAGCTAATGCCCTCTCTAATCGGCATCCTCGTACTCTTGTCTGCGAGTGCTGTGGACACAACCCTGCTTATATTCGATGTTCTGATCATCAAACGTTCATGTGTCGTGATTGTGACCGATGCCATCATGATCTCTCTTCTCAACACCAGAGAAAAGTGATCACTAGTTACATGGGATCTCCTTCTGCTAAGGATTTGGCAGCATTATGGGGATTTGGCTTGAAAGATTTGGAAAATGCCACTCCACTGGATCAGTTCATCTCAACATCGAATGGTAAAGTAAATGGAGCTAAGGTCACTCCAAAAAAATTTAAACGGTCTCACTCGTCACTGGGGGGATCTTCCTTAGCTTCTGAACTTGACTTCACAGGTCTTGTTGTCTCTCCAGAATCAGAAGTGGGATCAACTAGTTACTACACTAAGGTTAGATAGTAGTAACCAAATGCCTATTGTTATATAGCTTTTTCCTGAGATCCTGACTTGACATGTTGCAGAATTCATCGTTCTTGATCTTTTTATCTGTGATATCTCATAAAAAGTTGATGATTTCGGATGAAGTGCTTCCTGGAATGATTCTGAATACTAGTATATCTTGTCTCAGTCATGCAGATACTGTTGAGATGGATTTGAGTTTGATTAATAAGGACGTCTATGTTATCGTAGTTTGATGAGAGAACGGATGATTTTAACGCAGTTAATTAATCTTATTAGTAATGGTTACGCTATGCAGGCTCTCCTGAGGGATAAATCCTTGTATATACTGTAGATTGTAACAACAAGTGAACTTACCGTATAACTTACTGTATCAGGTTCTTTATTATGTTCTTTCCAAGTCATGTGTAATGTACTTACCTCTACGGTTACTTGCTTCATTGATTTAGGCGTTATGCTTGCGCAAAGGGAGGGAGAATACTTCTCTTATTCTACAGCAGATTCTTGACTTGGAAAGACTTCAGCTGACTGAGGGCAGTAACAATTTAACAAGTGGAGAAAGTCGAAATAATGTTTCTTCATTGAAAAATTGTACATCATGGAATATGCATAACAAATTTGATTGCTTGCAGAGTTCACTTGATCTTGGCCCTGAACTTCAGGATTGGGGCAGTACTCATGAAAGTCCAGTTGCTGAATCGTTTCCATTACCAGATGGTGATTCGTTCTGGGAATGTAAAAGTCTGGTTCAGAGTAGTCAGGTCTGCTGCTACTCTCTGTCATTCTCTCCGTTATCCTACTTCACACGTTTAACGTTTCATTTGCATACTCCATGAAACATTCATGGCTCAAATTGGAGCAGTAACATGAATATTTAAAAGCTTCTTCCCAAGAAAGCATTGCCATATAACTTGTTCTTCAATTTCGGCTATCACCTGTGTTTTTTGTGTCCCGGTTATTGCATTATTTCTTGGTTGTGTTACTGTTCTTTCTTCTGTTTATTCTGTTATGCTCTCCATTTCACAGTATTTCGTTGTTGTTATTGCTCCTATATCTGTATCCCCTTTTTCAAACTGTTTGGAATGCTTTATTTAAAGCCAAGGGTCTATCGGAAACAACCTCTCCAATTCCCACTTAGATGCTTCCCTAGGATTGAACCTATACAAACGATAGTATTTTGTCTCCGGGAAGATTGTAGCCTTAAGTTGTCAAAGTTGACAGGAACATGAATGCACATGCTAATCTGAAAGTAAGGTATAGTTGGTTCCCATATACGTAACGTGTTTTCACCCTTCTGATCATGTAACTAGACTATAATTCATCTTCTTTCGTTATCAAGCTGAAGATATCATTTCTGTTGTTTCCTTGATTGTTAAAGTCCTACCTGGTGTATAGTTGTCAGCAAAGTTTTTTCTGCATGATCCCTGTCTGTAGTTAATCCTCTCGCGCTTCTTTATCTTTTTCCATCTGTTTAGTTAATGTTGGTAATTTGACCGAATAGATGTAAGGAATACTGTTGTACTGGCATTCTCCGCGTTGATTTATGAAGTATTAGTTTGATCATTATATGAATTCTGCAGCTTTGGCCTCAAAATCTGCAAGATCTAGGAGCTTATGCTGAACTAGAATGCTTCGATAATTCCAATATGCCTGATGTTGATTTGACCTTCCAAAACTTTGAAGAACTCTTCGGTGAGGAACAGGATCTGAACAACACTCTTCTCGAGGAGGATATGACATGCTCGTCTATGGAGAATGATTCATCGATTGATAGATCAGATTACAGCTATGTTAAGAAGGTTGAGGTCTTCATAGTTTTGCCTTACTTACAACATATGTTTTACTTAGTCATGTTATTAGAAGTTTCTTTTACTGATGACAGGAGATATCAACAGCATCATCGGTCCGTGCAGGACATTCAACTCACTTTGGCCAAGGCTACGGTGAGCACATTCCCACGATCAAGGACTGTCCTCCGCCTATAAGAACAAACTTTTCCTCCTTGTCCTTCTCAGCATCAAGGCTGAGCAGTGAAAGCAGTGGTAACGAGTACGTGGATTCATCTGCTGCCAACGATCAGGAGGTTTCATGTAATTCACAGATGGACAGTAAAGGAAAAAAGAAGGCTAGGCTGTAAGTACAAGTCTCTTTCTTGGTGTTATAATAGTTCAGCAAATGATTAGTCATTGTCCATTTGTTGTTTGAGAGCTCTGTTATCGCGTGTTTTAGTTCTGTATTCAGGTATGAGAAACAAGCTCGGAATACACCTCGAAGAGCTAGGACTAACTTAAAAAAGCAGCCGATAAGAGGGCAGGTCCTGAAGGAACATTGTTATGAATCAGATGCACTTAATATGTCTCGAAGCTTTTAAAAGTCGCGATGGTTGAATGTGTGAGACTTGTGTACATACCATCAAGCATCACTCAGTAACTCATGAACATCGTTACGAACATCTGTTGTATGTCTCTCCTGTTAATTCTTTCTTCTTTACATTGTGTAAAGCTTAATTTTGTATTCTCACAGAAAATGGGATGGTAGGTTTCATCCTGGTTTTTTTTTATGTTTGTGGACTGTTGTTATCATTCTCTTAAAGACATTTTTATGTCATTTGCCATTCTTTCTCTTATGCTCAAATTGTAAGCAGACCGACAGTCCATTCCCCAACCAATGTGAGACTCTAACCTACTAATAACACCCTTGTCAAGCCTAGAGTTAACTGGAGCGTGGACCGGGAGCCCAATGCATATCTTTATAAGAAGCAACACAATGGAGACAAAAGGAAGAGTTGTTTTTCTAGGTTGTACCAAAAATGTTTGTTCCTTTCTATAACCTATTCTCTCAATAGATTAATGTGCCAAACTGAAATTAGAGGCATATCTATGATTTAAACTCTTTATGAGTTCAATCACTACTTTTCTTAGCGTTGAACTCATTATACTTTAAAGTTATGGGTTCATATCTACTATTTATAGCTATTTAACCGAACTTTACATATAAATTTATGTTTTTCATCGAAAGTATTGAGTTCAGATGAACCTAATAAAGCAAAACTTATATGATGGGCCTAAAATAGGCAGCCCAATCCAACTCAACATGGGTTGCGGGTTGGGTCAATCCACTTTTTAAAAAATAATATTTTTTTCTTGTTTTTTAAATTTAAATTCTAATATAGAAATATTTACAAAATAATACTACATAGTGTTGCTACTTGCTAATCAAGTCTCAAATTCACAAATAAAATAATCCTAATATTACTTAAGTACTAATTCTCCAAAACTTTAGATCACTAATGATGCCCATCACATATGAAATGTTTGTTGGTTTTAATACAATTTAAGTTGTATATGATCTCTTCTTAATACAAATTTGATTGCTTTTTAATTTAAGTTTGACTTCAAAAAGGGAAATTTGATTGTATAGTTTCGATCTGAATCTCTATCGTTCTATAAAAAACATGTTGAGCACAACCTATAAGAAAATAATTTTGTTAGAGATAAATTTCTACAAAATATAATAACTTTTGACATCATATTAACGTATAATTAATAATCAATATCATTCCGCTCAGATAAATATATTAACAAAAATAACTAATCAATTAATACAATACAACTAGCTAAATAGAAATATAAGCCAAACTTTAATTCAATCTCAGAATAAAATAGTCGACTTTGAGTTTGAACTTTTCTTATTATTTGGCCACAAGCCGTTTCAATTCAACCTTGCTCAAGTCTCACGGATCGATGAACTTATTCAGATCAAACTACTTTTTATTCTAAAAAAATCTTTCAAAACTTAGCATAACTTTATTAAATCACGAGTTAAACTAGATTAGACCGTGTTACGGAGTTCAAAGATTATGTGGAAATTATAGGAGTGGACAGGTGCTTGAAACGGCGGAATTTATAGGAATGGAGTGCTTCGAGGCCTCATGCGCCGCTCTGTGTCTACTTATCTCTAGACACTTAGTTAAATTTTGGATTTTTTTTAATTTGGATATGTTTTGTGGATTTTATTAAGATTTGGTTCTTGATTATCTAATCATTGATATTTTTTTCTTTATAAACTAGAAGAAAAATTAGAAATGTGAGGTCTCATTTTATAGTTTTCACAAAATATAGCATATGAAATTAGTGGCACAACCAGAAATTCGATTTGGCATGTTCTGTTGTGTATATATATAGTCACTCAATTGTCATCGAGCTACTGCTCACTTCATCTTAAAGTTGTATTTTCTTTTTAATATTTTACAGATTTTAAGCAGGCCACACTCAATTGTCATTGATCGAGTTGTTGCTCACTTCACATTAAAATTATGTTTTTTATTTATTAATATTTTACAGATTTTAAGCAGGCCACATAAAATGCGGATGCACAAATTCTAATTTGGGGCTCCGTGTAAGGTTCGTGCAATGTCTTATTTTTGTGCTAAGGGTCTCCATTGGTTCTAAGAGTGTTCAAAATAATATATATATATGTAATTTTTTGGACAAAGAATGTTCAAATGTACCCCTTGACACCATCATAGCTCCGCCCCTGCATGAGACAAGAATAAACTACTCTAAAGATGGCCTTGTTATAATATTGATGATCTCGTAAAGATAAAATTTTAATGGATTATTATTTTTACGAATATTATCTTCTTATGAAATTGATCATCTTTAATTGTATAAAAATATGAGGAACTCTTTTGTGTAATATCTCCCTCTTTCACTAAAATTTTTGACAATTAAAATGCATTCATTTGAATTTTGAATACTCAACAGTTTCACTTTTCTATTATTGAATTCATTTTTGATGTGTTAACTTTACCCATAAATTAAACTTTTTGCCATAATGTTGCAAACGTTAATATAATAGTCTAGTTTTGTCTTCTTTCTGTTGGCAACTTTTAATGACTACTAATTCTAGCATTTTACCTATTATGTTATCATTGCTCTATTATTATTCACTCACTTTAATATAGTTACAAAGCTTTTCTCAACATCTTTTTCCATTACAATAAATTTCTCTATAGCCAAGAAATGACTTTTTTTTATAAGGGAAAAAAACTCCGGGCTTGATTGGGACGAGAGATAAGAAATAACTAATCTTAAGATTAAATCATTGAATAACTTATTTCAGAATTAAATATCTTATCAAGATTAGAGTGCTATTTTTATTCTACATTGAGGGTGGATAATAATTCTAAAATAACTAATCCAAGGATAATTAATTCCGAGACAACTTGTTCGCCAACCAAATGAGTATATTTGTTAGTAAAAGTAAATTCTCATTCAGGTTCATAAAATGCCTTAGATAAAAAAAAAACATGTTACAAGAAAATTATTTATATAATCGACTTTTTAACTTATTTGAAATTGAGGTGTAATTTTAGGGTCATAAACTTTTATGATGCACAATGGTCGCAATAATGATGTAAAAAAGATGGTGTAAAATGTAGTAGGAGTAGGTGGCTATATGGCCTAGGGTCAAATTTCATATAATGAAGTGGAGCACTAAACATATAATAATGTTGAAAAATAAATAATAGTGATATGTTTACATTATACAAATTCAAAAATAGACCTCTTAGGCTTTTTTTTCAAGTTTTAAAGTAATGGGGCCAAATGTTTTCTATCATTACTTTATCATGGAATCAAATAGTTCCCATTAATTTCCACATTCCAAAGTCATTTTAAGTATAAAAAGAATCAAAATATAGCTCATCATAATTCCATCATTTGAGGCTAAATCTATTTGCCTTTTGAATTATTAGGGATGATTTAATTTTGGATAACGATAATGCTAAATGACCTGAAAATTTGGTCAGAAATTTAAAAAGTTTTGATTTTTTTTTAATTTTAAAATAAACCGATTTTTTTTCTATTTTTTAATTAAAATGTATTAAAGTTAAAAGGATAAAAATATTTTGAAAGGTAAAATAACATAGGTAAAATATCATTTTGGCCAAAAGGATTTTTCGTATGGATAATTATGAATCAAAATTTAGCTCCTCATCACTATGAATTACTTTTTTCGTCCACTTTTAATTATCATAGTTTCCTTTATCAGAGTCAAACTATAAGAACTTTGACTAACATTTTATGATGTATTTTTTCATCATATTGATATGCGAAAAATTGTAATTTATAGTATTTTTGTATAGTTTTTGAATGTATAATTTTTTTGTTTAAAATATCGAATTAATGTAATTTAATTTAACTTTGAAAATTAGTCAAATTGACTTTCGAAAAACGCAACATGACAATTAAAAGTGATCAGACAAAATATATATATCTTTTCTAGAGATATTATTTTTTCTTAGACTATTTATTAACAATGCGAAATATTTCATACATCAGATTAAGCCCCTATCAAATATCTTTCAAAAAATGCAGTACGTAAAGAAACAGTTATTGATATTTCAAACTCGAAAATTCCAAATAAATTGGCGCATGCTACGATTTTATTCTCTTTTTATAATTTTATTTAAACACTTTGCTCTTTTTTCCAAAGTCAAAAATTTGACAAATCTTGCAAAACTTCAACATTCCTACAACGTAATGTTGAAAAGTGATCAAACCTATCAATTCTAAGACTTAATTTATGATTAAATTACTTAATTTGAATAATCATTTTGATTGGAAGTTCGGATTTATGTCCAAATAAAAAAGGAATCTATTAGTGTTTTAATTTAGAACAAGGCGGAATCTAAAAACCCTTCGACATATTGTGGATCAAAGCCTTTGAAATTCTTATATGTATAAGATTCAATATTGAAATAACTTTAGAGATTTTCTCTAATTTTGTCTGTTGTCAACAAACAATTTGAAATACGCACGAAGAAAGATACCAAAACAATGAAATATCATATTGTCTGCCTTTTTGTAGTTGTATCTTCGAATTTTTGAAATACTCCAAATTCGTAAAAAAAATAAAAATATATATATATATACACACAAGAATTTGGAATGGCATCTAAGAAAAATCTTTTACCAAGAATTTTCACTCATTATACCACTAATAATTAATTAATTAAGTCAAACTTTCCAAGTGGTTGTAGCTATCCTAGAAGCTTAGGATTCTCTTACGAGGTTTAATTAAAATCAATTAGTGACAACTTTTTGGCTGTCATGAGCAAGTAAAAAAGTATTGAAAAAACAGGAAAAAGAGAATACAAGAATCTTATGGCTGACTTATTAGGAGGAAGCCACTCACCTTTTACTCGAGTCGAGGGTCTGTCAGAAAAAATCTTTCTATCTTTATAAGACAAGATAAGACTACGTATATACCATCCTTTCAAATCTACTTGTGAAATTCCACTAAATATGTTATTATTGTTATTGTTTTATATAACAACATCGTTTGATCAGATATAATGAGATATTGTTATAGCACGTGATATAACATAATATTAATATGGATTTCAAAGAAAATTTGAATGTTATAGTGAAATGTTATTATAGAGTATACGTTTGTTAATAAAGAGGTGTGATAGCATATAAAATCCAGAATAGTAAAAGTGATTTAACAACCCCATTTTCTTAGCATGCCATTTAGATTTGTTGCTTTCTTTGACATCAAATCCAGAAAAAGTGTGTTTTCCTGTCACAAACATTTTTAATTTTTCTTCTTCTTATCTTAAGCAATGCCATAAAGAGACTTGAAAGTAGTAAAAGATTGCAATAATTCTTGAAAAAAGTAGTTGTAAGCATTTTTCAAACTAACTTTCAATGAAGAAATCAATTACTTTGTTTGACTACTATTCATAGTGCTACTATTCTTGTTCAATCAAGTTAGCTAAAGTCATTTAATTTAACACCGGCAATCAACTAAAGTTAGTAGATTGTACCACTTCCTTTTAAATTTGGATTTATGTCATATACATTATTGATAGTGGGAGTGCAATTTAACCTTATAATAGATTTTTTTTCCTTTCGTTTTCCACTTGGTGTAATGTATCCATATTGGAGGGGTTCAAAATCTGAAAAAATAGACACACGAAGTAGTTGAAGGGGGTTCGATATCTATTATATATACCTAAAAAATTATTTTAACCATATATGAATAATATAATTTTTCGCCGAAGGGGGTTCTGAACCCCCTAACTCTAAGGTGGCTGATCCGCCACTGTTGGCCACTACTCACATCGGAGCCCTACTAAATTTGAAACTCGCGCCGGCCGGGAAGTCCTGCATTGGGGTAAAATGCTCCCTAACAAAGACAACTCTGTATCCAGGAGGACTTGAACCCGAGAACCTCAGGTTAAGGATGAAGGACTACTTACCACTAGACCACAATATTGTTGGTAACCTTATAATATATTTTACTCTATCTTTTAGATTAACCTATTAATTAAGTTGTTGTAAGCTTTGCATTGGTTTTCTTATTAATTGTTATGTTTTCTTCACTGTTTTCTTTTTCATTATACCCGAAATCACTGCATTTAAGCATAAGATTTTTTGGAAATAGTTTTTCTACCTCCGAAAAATAATGATATGACATGCGTATACTATGTCCTCATCAGACCCCACCTATAAGATATTGGATATGTTATTGTTGATGTAAGGAACTTGAAATGCTAGTTAATTAGGAACTTAACAAAGTTAAGTTGCTTAATTAATTTAGGATGGACCCACGGGAAGGCAGGGGCATGATTGGAAATTTGGAATGTATTCTACAACTTTATAAATTTAACTCTTGAAATTAATTTTACTATGGAGGCGTAAGTCTCATGGATCTACGAGGCGTAAGTCTTATGGATTAACGAGGTATAAGTTCTATGGATTTACGAGGCGTAGTTTCATGTATATTCAATTTTCTAATTTTATTACTAAGAAAATAAGTAAAAGTAAAACTTTCAATGATTTTACAAGTAAATTTTAAGAAATAATCTTTAATATATAGAAAAGATATTATGATTTTTATTTGAGATAGGTATTAATAATCAATAATGAAGAAAAAAAGTATTATAATTACTATTTGAGAAATATCATTACACAAATAATAAAAAATATGATTTAAAGAAAAAAAAATTCAAAAACCCCAAAAAAATAAAAATTAACGTTTGGGGCTTACATTTTTACGCTCGTGGATAACACCCCAAATTTTAGGACTTGCGCCCCGTGGATCTACGTTTTTAATTTGTGCCCCGAAGCGTTGTTGGTACGCCCCACCCCGAGACGCTCCTGAACTCACCCAAAAACGTTTTTGAAAACACCGGAGGAATCCAACGATACCATTGTATCCAAAATTGATTATATTTTCAAATTATTTACAACTCTAAGAGTCCAAATCTATCATTAGTTTTCAAATTTGAAAACAAATTAATCCCCAAATCCTTAATTTTCACTCTCTTAAACTTTAGCACTCCCAATTTCTACTTCAACATTTATGAACTAGGCCGTAAATTGATTGATAATTATAGTATAATTAATCAAAACCACGTTAAAATTCCTTATCTAGAATTTGGTGATTAATTTTCCTTTTTGAATCGATCTAATCCGAGCTCCCAATACTCAAAATTGATGAACTAACTAAAAATTCTAGAACTGTCATATAAACATTGCCAAACAACTCTTCACCGTAAACTCAAAAAGACACTTTATGAACGCAAGTAGTAGTTCAAGTATGACCTTTATCGCAAACACATTCAGTGGCGGAGCCAGAATTTTTAATAAGGGGTTCAAAATCTAAAAAAATAGACACACAAAGTAGCCGAAGGGAATTCGACATCTACTATATATACTTAAAAAATTATTTTAACCATATATAAATCATATAATTTTCCTACGAAGGGGTTCGGATGACCCCGCTCATAATAGGGTGGCTCCGCCACTGAACACAACACATCTGCTCTCGATCGTAATCTAATTCACACATAAAAATAGTAGAAGGGAGGAAAAAGAGTAACACTTCTTGATCTAATTCCCATCATAGAATGGTGTGAGCTACAATACACAAAAGTAATTCACACCATGTTTCAATAATAAGGTAATAAAACTAAAAAGTTGGTCATGAGGACTTTTGTCTTGAGTTGAGTGTGATATGTTAGTATCAAAAGCCAACAACGTGTATAGCCTCAAAAGTTGAAGGAAGACAAACCCTAACCCCACCAATGTGGCCAACTTTAATTTATTTTTTGCAATTATTTTCTCTTATATTTGAAAACAAAACAAAACACAAAAATTAATTAATTAATTCTCCCAAGAGCTTTGGAAATCGAGTTAGTGGAGTTTTTTCTTTTACCTTCCCCACAAACATGCCCTAACCTCCTTCTTAGACCATGACCACTAGTAGTTTGCACTGCTTTTCTCAAATAGTAGACTTCTTAGTAAATGGTATTTCTTCGTTTTAATTTATGTGATATATTTAGAATTAAGTTGATTAATTTTAAAAATTAAATTTAAAGTATTATAAAATGTATTTCTTTTCATGTCAATATGACGAAAAAATATACTTTAGAATGTTGATTGAAATTCACATAATTTGAATATTGAAAAGCAAAATAAAAATAAAAAAATCACATAAGTTGAGACGGAGATAGTAATATAATCCTACTAATTTGACTTACGATATATCTCCGATAGTGTAAAGATTTTTTGAATTATCAAGTTACTTCATCTGTCTCAATTTATATGATATTATTTGACTTGATACAAAGTTTGAGAAAACAAGAAAGACATTTGATATTTATGATCTAAAACAAGTCATAGATATTTCTACGGCTATAAATTATTTCGGAATCAAATGAATATTTTAAAATTAAACTGTTATAAAATATAAAAATACGTCACTTTTTTAAACTGACTGAAAAGAAAAATGTGTCACATGAATTAGAGGAGAGAGGAACGATATTACTACTTTAGTTAACAACTTAACATACCAATTGATTTGTTTAATATTTTTATTTATAGTATATAAAAACTTAAACTCATGGAAATAAAATTGTAATCAATTTCAATGAAAAGCTACAATCTTTTGCCTTTATATACTACCCATTATGTCCCTCTTCCTCTTCATTACTCTCACTTTCTTCTTACCTTAGCTTAAATAATATTGTCCACATATTTTTTCCCTTCTTTGTTCATTTTTTCACCCTTTTATGGAGTTACTTCTTGATGAATGCTTTTGGATTTTTGGTGTCTATGGAGGAACAAGTTGGTTATATACGCGGAGACGGAGGAGGAGGAGGAAAAAGTTATGTAAATAACTCGAAGAATGTTAACGAAACAAAAAGAACAAAACAATGCAATTTCGATCTCTTAAGTTTCTAGCTAAATATTTTTTTTTAGTAGAATTGAGAGATCGACACTATGCATTGTGGGGAATTGAGGGTAACGGTCCGAGTTTACCTAAGTTTTATTTAATTTAACCTAATTTTAGGTTTTTATTTTTTCTTTTGACTCTCCATTTACTATTACTGTCTTGTAAGGATGTTGAGACCATATAATATGTTGTAACGAATCGTTCGATTTCGTTGTATTGTTATGTTGTTGTTTTTTTTTGCTAATTAATCTTCTATAGTATAGTATAATGTAACATGAGAAGATGTAAGAGATGCATACGAGGCAGCTAGCTAGAAATTAGGGAATTAATCTTAGTTTTTTGCTAATTAATCTTATATTAATTTGTAAGGTTTATTAAATGCTGCCAGGCATGCATCACTTACACTTTTCAATTTTCATGTGTTAAAGATAATAATAAAAAAATGTTTTAATTTCCTATCTATTGTTTGAATGAGTTTTTATATTTTTCATGTGACGTTCGATATTTCTATTATAATTTGATTAATTTAGATTTGTGTCTTGTAAGACTTTGTTATTTTTATCTGACGTTTTATATCTGTATTACAGTTCGACTAATTTGAATTGGGTTGGACTTTATTATTTTTGGTTGAATGATTGATTTGCTTTTTGAAGAAAAGTAGAAACGATTGGATATGTTACTATTTCCTTTTTTCACTTTTTTCCTTATATAATGGGAAACCAGTGATAGCAGTTTTAGCTTTCAATTATTTTAGTTGTTCTGTACTTTTCAATAGTGTAAGATCATCGTGTGATGTACAATGTTACGAATTTAAATCGTGAAAATATTTTTTTGTGTTTATATCGAGATAGGTAATTTATTAGTGGGGTGATTTTTTCTGAACTCTATATACACATGAATATTTTATGCATCAAACTACTTTTTTGATGGTCAATTATGAAATTTAATCGAAGGTAAATAATTAAATGTTTATCATGAAAAAAATGTACTCTTGTTGGCACTTGTTGACGAATACTATTATCTAGGGATCAATTATTCTGAGATAAGTTATGTTGGGATAAGTGATTTCATCATTTTAAATGGGACAACTTGTCTGATCACTAAAGTATCATTAGTGGGATAAATAATAATACCAAGATTGTCAAATACCTCCAACCAAACTCAGGATAAAATATTACTGTATTTTATTTTTAAAATTATTATATCTTATACCTCACGCCAAACAACTCGCAAGAAATTAGGAGTTTGTTTTATGAAATTATCCTTATTGATTATATTTTCAAAAATTAAGCTTGTCTATTAATATTATATATAATTACTTATAATAAATGTAATATTAGAAAAATAATACTAAATATCTTTAATTGTTAAAATAACAAGTAAAACAACATTTATTTTTAATATAAGGATCACTTTATTATCTTAATTTAGAATGGCAAAAGTGTGGATATTTGTTTAGAATTAAAAGTGGAGACAAAAGTAATTTTCACAATAACTTTACTACGTAATTGATTGTTTTTGGTCATGTCAAAATAACTTAAAAATCAATGTTGGGCTATCAATTTGCAACTAATGAAAAAGGATCTGAAAAATAAAAAGGTATATTTAGCGATCATAATTTAATTCGGCCTAATTTAGATATAGATTTATTTATATATATATTTTAATAATTTAAAACTTTGTTATATATTTTAATTATTAAAATTAATGAAATATATTAAGTGATTGTAATATTTTTTTAAAAACACTTAAAGGATAACATCTGTATAAATGACATTCATATTTGAAAATAAATGTATTTAATGACTGAAATTTGAATGATTAAAATTAAGACATGTATTAAGTGTAAATAAAATAAGGTTTAAAACAAAAATATCATGACTTTTAAAAAAGGTAAAATAAAAAAAGTTAGACAATGGAAGGGTAATAGGCATTTTAAGGATTTAATTAAGGATAATGGAGGGAATTTGATTATTGTATAAAGTTGAGAGGGGAGTTTGATTTTAAAAGTAACCTTTGGGGGCGGGGGGATGAAAACGATTTTCACCTTCATATAAATAAATGTTCACTTTTATTAGTTCAGTTTAAAAAATCAAGTCACTTAGATCATAATTTACTCTTATTAAATTATAGTCATTTTCTCAATGTATTTTACTCTTTTATTTATTGCTTTTTAATTAGGAAAAAAAATACATAAATGCATAACTTAAATATCATAATTTCTAAAATTTCCTACCATTTAAAAGAATTACAAAATATCCTCTCGGATACATCTCTATTCCCTCCCGTATACATCTCTCCCATTAAGTAGTGTATTATTTGTCATGCATCATTTAACCAAAGAATATATGTGAGAGCAATGAAAAATTTGAAATTTTTGTAATTGAAAAAACTTTTGAAATATGATGTAATTAACACTCAAATATATAAAATTTCTATACTTTATATTGTTAATTAATATATCAAGTCAAATATAAATAAGTAAAAATAAATGGAAGGATTAGTTATTATGACAAATATTAAATGTTGCGGCTCCAAGGTGTAATGACGGGACATTGCTGTAAATTCTCTAATGTTTTGGGTAGAAGTTCAGCAGTACCACTTGAAATAGTTAAAGTGATAGGACAATAATTTCGGCAGCTGCATTAGAGCTCGATTAGTTGGGATTTACGTTGTATAAGACTTTATTTAGAGAAAAACACTATTTATCAAGTATTTTTTCATACTCAAAGTTTAGACTCGAGATATATAATTGAAGGAGGGACGATTTATCCACTGCACTACATCCATTAATACGGTGGACAATTAGTTCTGATACAGCAGCCAATAAGGCAACTTGCACCATCATGGAGCTGAGTATATATAGCCTTTTCCTCACAAATACAGACAATTATGTTTATTTACAGCTGGTTAAGTACTACACTATAGTTTGAAATTGGAAAGAAAAATGTGTCAGGTAAAAAGAGATAAAAAGAATTATATTGATAAAAATATGTTAAAACTGAAGATTATTTGATTGAACGTGTGATAAATATAGAGAAAGATCATAATCATTTATTGAATTGATCACCGCTAGTAAAATTAAAGATTTGTTTGATCATTTCGAGAATCATTACACAAGTGCATATAGAAACTTGGATCGTGACCAAGGTATTAATAGTTGATTGATGATAATTTATAAAATTAAGAGATAATTTACTACTTAATTTAAAATTTGCCTCTATTACTATTAGCTGTAGTTATTTTTTAATATATTTTCAAAATCATTAAATATATTATATTGAAGAGTATTATTGTAGCATATTCATTTTATTTATTTCTTCATATCAAAGCAATACTGAATAAGTAAAAATGAACAGATAGAGTACTAATTAACTATGGTTAAGTAAAAAATATTACCCTCGCTTGTGTCATATTCATTGAATTGACATAAATATCGATAAATATTTACCTAATTTTTGTCACATCACAAATCTCCAAGTAACAAATCTTGGTTAAATCAAAGAAGTGAATAGTATTTTTTTTCCAGTAATTGTATGTGATAGTGTCGGTAAAATTGGTTGGTGTTAATGTGTCCCCAAATCTGAGACATAATTAAGCAGCTCTTGGACTTGATTACCAACATTCTCTCAAGAATTTAAACTTGATTAGATTTTGTGTTTCAAAAATATTAATTGCTCAATAATAATAATAATATCTATCTGCAATTATGTATGATAGAACGTACGATTAAAAACCAAGATTTAGTGCTAGAATAGTTGGATGATGCAAACCAACTTCATTAAACAGGTGTAAATGGCGCGGGGCAGAGCAGAATATGCAGAAGTAGACACTTAACCTTATATACAATTAAACAAGTAGACACACGTGTCTTACATCATGCGTATAATACACATGACATGTTGGATGTGTGTGTCTTCTTGTTCAACTTTGTTTAAGTTTGAGTGTCTACTTGTGCACACTCAAAATTGAAGAACATAGATGTCAGCTGAAACCAAGTTAAAAGGCACGTTTACAGATTAAATCATTTATAAAAACACAACTAACAAAATCCATATACCAATCCATAGACATAAAAAGGAAATAGTCATAATAACTTATTCAAAAAAGTCCATAAGACTACTAGGTGCAACAAGTAACCAAATAACATGAAACAGCTCTCTGCTACAACCAGCAACAAACAAACAACAAACCCGATATAATCCCACAAGTGAGGTTTGGAGAGGGTAGAATGTACGACAAACCTTACCTCTACCGTTAACCAGCAACAACAAACAATAGCTGCAATAACAAAAAAAAATAACACAGTTTTAAACAGAATATATATGAGCATGTCAACAAGAAAATATATTCAAGGGAACATAAATGAGTGATAAAATAACATCAGTATTTGCTTAAGAATGTACCTGCAATCAGATTGGAAATGAACTAAAGGTTGCAGCCTTAATCTTTCAATGCTAAGAAAAGATTTTAACGTCACATTTGTTGCCGTAAACCTCTCTTGTTTCTTTGATAATCCTAGCTGAGTCGGCAACATCTTCAGTGCATGATTTTACCTCAATGTATCGCAAATAATCTAGGTCCTGAAAACTATCAGGGATAGCTTCGAGATGTAAACATCCATGCAAAACCAATTTCTCAAGGCTATGGAAGGCTTCCTCAGACACTTCCCATTTTGAGAGTTTGAGATTTTCTAGTTCCAAGAGTTTGAGCTGAGAAAACTCCTGATCTCTCACTTCCCATTCACCCATTTCAAAGGCAACTTGTCGCAGTTTAAGTACCTCAAGGTTGACAAGTTTGGCAATGGTTGAAATTTCCTCAGGTGGCAAAGGAAATTTGCATAATGTCAGTTTCTTGAGATTCTCTGGAAAGTTTAATCTTGAAGGACCTACCTCCGAGATACCAACAAAGACCACTTTTAGCGTTTCAAGTTGAGATAATGAGTCTAATACAGGAAACCGATTTTCATTCTTTCCCCAACGCCCTAAATCAGCAAATACACATCTTAACTTCTGAAGATTGGGTGTTCTTCTTAACATCCTTTCCATATTGTTCACCCTGGAGACATATATTGAGGAAAACGTTTTCAAATTGTCCAGCTTTAAAGAATTTCCATCACAGGATTCCTGTGCATCACGCGAAGCAAATAAAGCGCCATCACTAATGCTAACATATCTCAACTTACTCAGCTTCAAAGTATCTGGCAACCATACTTGTCCTCCATTTCTTTTGACTATGAACGTTTGAAGATTCCAAAGATTTTCTATCGATGATGGAATAGAACTCTTAGTAGTTTGAACAGCAAGGTACCTTAGCTGATTAAGTTCAGTGGGAAAAGAATCGACAACAACCACCTCTAAGTCTAACACCCTGAGAAATTTGAAGTTGCCAAAGATGAAAGAAGCATGTCTCATTGATGAACATGTATTATCACTAAGCTCCCTGAATAAGATAGAACGAGCATGTGAGCATGATGGCCTCCACTCAGAAAGATCATCACGATTAGAACAAAAGGATAAACGGCGGTGCATAGGCCTTTCAGAATAAAAACGCGGAGGATTGGAATCACGATCCCTGGAATCAAGAATATAAGTAGGATAAGGAATAAGAGAAAAAATCCTAATGAATCAAAACATATAAAGAGGTAATACCTTTTCAGCCACAAAAGGAAATTATCTTCCTTAGCTTTCTCCTTGCAGAAATCGAGCATTAGATCATGCACACGACATGCTTTGATCTTCCCGGTTGATCTCCTCTTAGTTACCATAATGAGGTTTCTTCCGATAAGATCATTCAAGTAATCTTCTGCCTTATCCTCCAAACACTTGTCCTCATTGTTTTTTATGAATGCCTCAGCAATCCATAAGCTTGTTAATTTTGACACTAAAATTTCCCTGTCCTCTAGAAATGCACCGAAATATAAAAAGCATGATTTCAGTTTGTTAGGTAAATCTTCATAACTTAATTTCACTAAATCCTTTGCGCCATCCTGCACTCTTTCCCCAAAACTTAATTCCATCCGCGTCCAGCATCTTTCTGTCTTGTCAATCTTTGCGAGAAGACCAGCCACTAAAACAATGGAAAGTGGCAGCCCATTACACTTGAATGCAATGTTTTGCCCAACTTCTTTTAGCTCTTCGGGGCACATTTCTTCCCCAAATACCTTTTTTTGTAATAACAACCAACTTTCTGAATCTTTCATACTACGCAAGTGTATGGGTTCAGTGACACATTTAGCAGACGTAGCAACATCTTTAAGTCTGGTCGTCAGAATTATTCTGCTACCTTTTTCTTCGTCAGGAAAGCAAAATCTCAAATCGTCCCATGCTTGTACTGTCCACACATCGTCAATGATTAAGAGGTACCTCTTTGGAAATAGAGTTTTTCTTAGTCTATCAGCTAAATCAGCATCTCTTTTACTAATATCAGTGAGATCAGAATTAGCAGAACTCAAAATGGAAAACAGCAAGTCTTCACGTGTGTATTCTTGTGAAACACGACACTCTGCACAGAAATCAAAATGAGAAACAATTATGTCATCATTGATGAAACTTCGAGCAAGGGTTGTTTTGCCTGATCCAGCCATACCCACAATGGAAACAACATCCAGTTTTCGTGATCCTCCAACTAGTTGATCTCTTATAGTTTTACAGACATCTGTAAAACCAACCAGTTCTCCGTCGGTAGCTTGGGAGGCACTTGTCATATTTTTTTCCTTGGGTTTGGTCAACTCAGTCTTAATGAGCTCAATCTCCCTTATGATTTCCAAGAGCCACGTCCTAAGAAAAGTAAGAGGTACATCACTAATTGCAAAATAATCAAGTATGTACTCGACCTCATAAGCCTTATCAATGACTCTTCCAACAAGATTTTGGAGTTCGTGATGCTTGTTACTGCCTTGTTCTGCTACACGCATGATGAAAGGCTCGAAAAAGTTAAGCTCCTCATGGACTACTTCGATTTGATCCTTCACAGAAGCAAGTGAAGCAGAATGACCAGACAGGAACTCTTTCAAGCTAGCAAGAAGGCAATTGGAGAAGCCCAATTTATCATTCTTAGGCAAATGAGATGTTACCCACTCTCGGATCTTGTGGTAAATCTCTGTTTTGACGGACCGAATCGTGCCATAGAGAAGAAGCAATTTTTGGTCCCAACCACCGCACGAGTAGACAGTAAGTCCAGCACGAATGACCAGCGTCATTAGTCGCTTGAAGAAATGGATTCTCATCTCATCCTGAATGTCGTTAATCAATGGTAACTCTTTGAGCAAAACTCTCAAACAGTTGATCTGTTCAGGAAAAGTATACTTTTGATCTGTAGTCCGTGAATACGCTCCTAACTGCATGTGTACGTGCAGAAGAAAATCCATGAATTCATCCGCGGCTTTATTGAGGTACAAGTTGACATGAGTGCTGCTGGATGATGATAACTTTAAAACATATTTCAGGAGCTCGTCATCGCGGACTATCTGGCTACACATCGAGTTATCCTTCATCACATGAGAAAATTTGTCGTAACAAGGCAAGTATAAGAAAATTGCTGCACGGGTAGTCACAAATCTAACATGAAGCCAGAAAGTTTGCCAGCAGTTAATTTGTTCTGTTGAAATGCATATTTCTCCCAGAAAGAAGATAAACTTCTTCAGTGCTCTCAACTCCTTTACGAACGATTCCACTTGAGACTGTACATTAGGCAGCTTGACAAGGCGAACAATCAGCAGGTCCTTGAAA